>JAJMFU010000168.1:0-287064 GCA_030574915.1 Komagataea wickerhamii | reverse complement strand
AAAAAACTCAACTAAATTTACTCCAAAATTTCTAAAAAATTTTACCCATTTTACCTTACTTTATTATTTTAATTTATTTTAAAATTTAAAAAACCACCCCCCCCCCCCCCCCCCCCTTCAGAAACTTGACGATCTCATCGGTGACTGGGGAAGTCACTGGGTTGACATTGACAGTTGCTTCATGAACACCATTTGGGTCCTCAAATATCAGCCAAGTTAACCCTGGAGCATACCTTCTCTCGCATTACTTCAGCTTCTCCATATGAGAACAACATATGCGATGTTTCCGTGTAGCCAGTTTGCATCCACGTCAAGATCGGCTTTCGAAGGTGACCTTTGAATCCCGAGGCGTACAAACTAGTATTTGGACATGTATCGTAGATGGAGTATAAAGGAGATCATTATGTGGACAGGCTTCAGCTGGAGAAAGTTTCATCCGGAGCTATCTGCTTCTTCTTCCTCTTCCTCGTCTGCCCACAGAAACTTCTCTTTGAAGTATCGGGCAAGGAAAGCCAGTACAAGTAGTATTGGAACTTCCAGCAGTGGCCCAAACGTGGCGGCTATTGCCTGCTTACTTCCATTTCCATAGAGTGATACCGATACTGCGATGCTCAATTCGAAGTTATTGGATGAGGAAACAAAGGTCTGTGTAATGGTTTCTTGGTAGTTAGCACCACAGAACTGCGTCCATTGCTTCACGGTTGCCTTCTCTCTGTTCTTCTCACAACCACATGTCTTCTCGCACTGGCCTTCTTCCAACCTGACAGACTTGTAAGACTTCCCTGTCCAGTACCTTACGAAAAAGAATGTTCCAAACCAAGTGATAAGGAAGTATGCTATGAGAGGAACAAAACATCTGAATGCAGTATCAATATCTTTCACAAAAGCATCGCCTTTCTCGATAAATATCACCATAATAGTGTAAAGAAGACCAATTAATGCCCAAGGACTGATAAATGGAAGAATGCGTTTGTTGTAAAACTCTTTCCCCACAGTCTTCAAGAATACAAATCTGATAACAAACCCTAACAGCATAGGAATTCCCATAAAGAATGAAACAGTCTTTACCACCGTAGTATATCTGATGGAGGTGTCAGTACCTTCATTTGTTCCAGAAATCACATTGCAGAAGAAGACCTGGTATGGTGCGTATAGTACTAGCTGAAGCACACTGTTGACAATAACCAGAACAACACACAACTCATTATCGCCCTTTGCAACTTGATTCCACAGCAAGACCATTGCAATGCATCTCGCTAGACCGACCATGATGATACCCTCTCTATACTCGTCCTGGTCAAAAAGAGTGAGCCATGCCAGCCCGAACATGATCAAAGGACAGACAATCCAGTTCAAGATGAGCGACAACGCTATCGTCTTCAGCCTTTTCTTGCCCCAGAAGAGCTGATGGATGTTCTCCCATTCCACTTTGCACAGTGGTGGTACCATCATCACTATTAGTCCCACCAGCAGTGGGATAGAGACGTTCAGAAAGGATGTGCCATTGAAGGCGTCGCGGGCAGCAGGGTGGTACACCGAGATGAGCACACCACCAATCATCGAGCTAACGATTAGAGCAGGAAGAAGCCTGTCCGCCCATGACAGACCCTGCCACACTTTACGCAGTTCTGAGCTCCCTGTATTCATCAATGCGGTGGCTGGAATAGTAGGCAAAATGGTTATCAGAAAAGAATTTTTTCATGGTGTAAACAAACATGCAGGTAACAAGAACTACGATCTCGACATCTACTCATGAGTAACTAACACGTCCTACAAGTAGTCAACTTCATCATTTCATCATATCTATTGTTTCATACGTTAGAAGGAGGTCTTCAAAAACTCGACAATCTGTTCAGTGATTGGACTGGTCTCTGGGCTTCCTGCTGAGGCATCGTGGACACCCTCCTTGTCCATATAGACACGGCTGTCATCAATACCGGCCAGTTTAGCCCAAGACTCAATATCGCCTCTCAAGACTTCGTTCTCTCCGTATGCAACAAATATCTTTGACTGCTCCGGCAGAATCTCTTTCCAATTAGCACCGGTATCCTTCTGGAACTGCAGTGATGGGTCGTCCTTTGGGAATTTACCATCACTGATTGCAAATTCACCCCATTTCTTCAGGGCACTGGCAGTGATAATGTCCTTTCCAAGATTGGTCTTGTAGGTACCAGTCTCTTCAGGGAAGAAGTTGACCCATGGAGACAAGAGGATAATCCCCTGTGGCTTCACTGAGACAGGAGTGACGCCTTGAACTGGGTGTTTAATGTGTCTGAAGAGAGACAGGTTCAAGTGGCCACCAGCAGAGTCACCCGAGATGATAATGTTCTTGGAGGTCTTGGTCAACTCATTGTAGATCAGAGCCACCTCATCAACCTGGTGAGGGAACTTCTTCACTGAGGTCAGCGTGTAGTCGACAATAAGCACCGAAAGGCGGTCGTTCTCGACACGGTCATAAACCTGCTTGAACAAGTTGATCGAAAGAGGAATCAACCCAATAAAGTAAGCACCACCGTGCAAATACACAACAACCGGGTCCTCTGGTTTTCTGTCCTTTGCTTCAACCAGCCACACAGCACGGTTTTGAGGAAGTCCTTCGACTGGGAACTCGACACCGTAGTTGTTGAATTTCCCCCCAGTGGTGGAGTATATCGACAGCAAGTTCAGTGGGATACCAAAACTTGGAAGGACCTTGGTCACCTCCTCAATTGAGTAGTCTTGACAGGCTAGTTGTGCGACTGTTTTGAAAATGACATAGGTGGCATCGGCAAAGCCCTTGGTGAGCTCTGGGACATCAACCCTTGTGATAGCGTTCGACATGATTAAATTTTTGGACCCATAACAATAGGAATTCCGCTGGAATTGAGCGCAACAAGCCCTTTTATATCATCACAAGGACACGCTACTTGCTGATCGACACGTCCATAGCCACGCGGTCCTGCTAAAATTTCAGAGTTGCGTTGATTGCTGGTGGGGGGGATAATTGGGGAAATGTAGCAATCCGGCTTTTGACAGGTTTTGGAATGCCGATGAGCGATGAGATGAGCCACTAAATCGGGTCTAAACTCGAGAATATAGTTTCAATTGAGCTGTATTGTTTACTGATGCGTGTAGTAAACCAATTAGAAGTAGTATAATGACACTTAAGACGAAGATACAAACTACGGATGGAACAACGTGATTTACAGTGTTGTCTATTAATATTCACAGCCTCCACAGCAACTTTATGAACTCAAGGAACCTGCCACTCCTCTCCTCTCCACTTGGCCCAATTTCACACGAGTCCCTTAAAAAACTCCACAATAGCATCAGTTACTGGACTGGTTTCTGGTGCCAGTAGAGCTCCGTCATGAATTCCTTGAGGTTCCATAAAGACACGAGATCCCGGGACTCTAGCTATCTTGATCCACTCTTCAATGTCTGCCCTCATAACCTCATTCTCTCCGTAAGTTACCAGAACTCTAGAGGTCTCAGGTAATATCTTTTCCCAAGGAGAGTTGGTGTCTAGGTTTAGATGGAAATCAACAGAATCTTTCGAAGAGTCGTCACTGATGAAGTAGGACCCAAAATCTCTGATTACCTCTGCCTTTAGGATGTCCTTCTCCCTATTACTTACATACGTTCCGATCGAGTCAGGAAGAACGTTTACCCATGGGGATAACAGCACAGCTCCTTGTGGTTTCTTCAAGACTTTTGGAACTCCCTGAACAGGACTGTTGATATGTTTCATGAGGGAGATGGCGAGATGTCCTCCTGCTGAATCACCAACTAGGAAAACATTATCTGAAGTCTTTGAAAGTTCATTATAGATCAAAGCAGATTCTTTCAATTGGTATGGATACTTCTCTTTGCAACTCAGGGTATAGTCGACAAGAAGAATAGACAAGCGCTTGTTCCCCAATCTCTCGTAGAGAACGATGAAGAGCTTAATGGCAGACATTAAAATTCCCATGAAGTAGCCACCACCGTGTAAGAAGATAATAACAGGGTCTTCCGAAGTTCTATCTTTTGTCTCAACCAGCCATATAGCTTGTTCACTGTTAAGTCCCTCCACTGGGAAGTTCACTCCATAGTTGTTCAGAGACCCATCTGTCGTGGAGAACAAAGCCATAAGGTTTAGAGGGATTCCAAAGTTGGGACAGATCTGTGAGACCTCATGGGTTGAATAACCAGCTTCCAACAAAGACATGACGGTCTTGAATACAGCTTTGGTGAAGATATCCAAAGAGTTATGGAGTTGTGGAGCTGGTACTTGGGCAATGTTCTTCTCGGTGTGCATAATGATGAAGTTATTGACTTTTCGACAGTGTCAAGGAAAGAACTGATATCGGTTTTATTTTATAACCACCGACTCTGCGGACAACTATCATGTTTCAGTCATTCGAAGCACTTGCGTCTCTTTTATAGCTTCGGCGATTCGGTAGTTCGCATCGGTGACTCGGTAGTCCCCGATATCCCTGTTAAGATATCACGATCCAACTTGAGCTTCAGCATGAATCTGGGAGTACGACACAGTTAGGAGTCACGCGTATGTAGGTGAGTAACTGGCCAATAAGCTGTACTCTTTTGCCCGATAACCGACAACAGCCATCAGTTATGCAGTTTAAGTTGGTCTTCATATACCGACGCGGATAAATGCACTGCTGCCAAGTATCTGACAGGTATATGAGATGAGGCTGCCACTAGCAGAAGATCCGAGTTAATCCGGGGAGTCACTCAAGACACTTCCAGCCACTCGTGGAGGCTTAGGATCAAAGAACAACCCATCGTGATAACACGTACCCATAAGTATCTCTTAAATAACAATAGCGATAGACATGACAGTTGAAGTGCTCTAAAAATAACAAATCGGTTTTTCCGAGGGCATTTTTGTTCCTTAATAACCAGTACTTTCTCTTCTACTAAAAAAACAGAGTGGTCACTAGTTCTTTCACGACAGCTTCAACCCATCTCAATGAGACTGCCACTAGTCCTTTCACTGGCCTCCACGGCCCTGGCTGCTGTGTATCAGGAGTGCATTCTGTTTGAGCAACCTCACGATGGCAACTCGCCTCGCATTGACATCACGGTAGATAAAGAAACCAGTGTCCTCGTCTATCATATTGACGACACAGACCTCACAAACATCCCAACCCAGATCACGCAACAGACAATCCAGGAGGAGCTCCACGGCTTCACGATCTGTTCTCAGAAGCAGCACAGCGTTGGTAAATGTGAGAATATGGGTGAGTTTATCGTGGATTTTAAGGGGCATGACGATATTAAAGAAAGAACACTCAATAAGCTCGCCAGTTCAGGAGACTCTCTGGTATTCGATGTCACAAAGGAGGGTATAGTCTGTGCTGTTGCCTACCAGGAAGGTGTCCCACAGGTTTCGGGAGTCCATTTCAAAGCTACTCACACATACGGCGCGCTTAGTCTTCCCGTGTACGCTGTCATGAATGTCTCACTTGTGAGCAGCATACTAACTATCATCCTGTTCATATACTTTGGTCGTGCCTTCCACACCTATAACGTCAACTTTCGTGACTTTTTGGAGGATTACTCCATGCCACAAAGCTTCCTTCCCCTGTTCTATCTATACACCGTCTCAAGTCTTGCACAGTTCACTTATCTGTTCTCCGCAAACAGTGCAGTGTTTGCAATCAGTGCTCTTATTGAGTTCATATCATCAGTTTTCTACGTTGCCTCCCAGACTACCGTGCTATACTTGTTCTACCATTACAGTGTCAATGCCGATGGGTTCGGCTCTATTAAGGGACTACGTGAAGAAAGAGCGAAGAAACTCCTTGCTGTCTATGCGCTAGGAAATACATTCCAGATCTCCACTGGTTTTCTTTCAGGGTTTGCTTACGTTTCAGCTTTACGGGCAGTCGTTGGCGTCGCTGTTGGCGTCTCCAGTATCGCGTTCTGGGTTCTTCTTTACCAAAACTTCAATGAGACCATCGCATCGTCAACGGATGTCTATGTTGCAAAGAAGTTGAGAAAGACCAAATTAGTTCTGTTGTTCACTAAATTGTTTCTGCTCTGTGTTGCCTTCTTGTCGATACTCACTTTAACACTTATGGACGTGGGCAAGCTCAAATCGCATTTATCCAACGTGGACGCAACACTTCCATACAAGCTCATGGAGGCCAATCTGACTAGTTTGGGATTCAGAATGTATCTCGGGAACTTGGCTGAGTTCTATCAGCCCGTGACTATGCTTGCGTTGATCTTTATTTGGAGACCAGAGATTGCACAACCGTTGAACGAGATTGAGCTGCCGGAGAGCTTCGACCAGCCGGACCTTGAGGTTGGGACCAAGCATGGTTGATTTACGTCTTACGATATCTTGGTGGAGTCACTGAGTAACTGAGTTAAACACTCTTTCGTCTATGTTACTTGTGATTAACTTTGTCCATGTAGTGAGAAGGCTCCTACAAATTTATACCAGCATAATCAAGGAATAAACACACACGTCCACCTATTTGAAACCTCCGTAAGGCATACATCTGGCTGTATAAGGACTGGTACTGGGCCACTGAATCAGTATATCTCGCTTTTATGTACAAATCGCCTGGAACAGGTAATAAACAATTAGACGGGTATAAAGTAATATTTCGGTATACGTCTGGAGTATATTTCTAGTGTTATAAATACAGGGTACTTAGTGTAACCTGGCCCTTAATATACGTCTAGCTAGCTAGTGTACTGTACTATAAGTATAACAGCAGCTAATGTTTGTACCTTGTAGAATAATGACGATCAATACTTTTTAAATTTACAAGTTGAGCTGTCTAGTTTATTTCTTACCGTCGGACTTTATAAATCCGATGAAACAGCATCAAATTTCATCGAAATAGGGCCTAAACAGAGAGTTGCATCCTTCTTAGTATTCTTCAACTATTCCGGTTCTGCTGTTTGATCAAATACTTCACAAATTTCGGTTAATGATTTGGATCTCGGTTTGAGTATATTCTCTGCCCCGACCAATTTGTGAAAATGGAGTATAAACTCGATAGTTTTGACAGCTCAAGACTGTCGGCTGTTTACTGACGAGAAAGCGAATCACGAGGTGTTGATACTTGTACGCATCATGGCACTGATCTGTCTAGACTCTACTGTTGAATGCCACCATTTTTGAAGAAATGATTTCATGATATCAGCAGGAAGGTCGCAATTTGATTGACTGGGAGGCATACAACACGAGACGATGTACAGTTTGACAACTGTATTCAAGGTCGATCCAACATATATGGGCTTAGAGAGTCATTGGAGTTCGCCACTAGTGCTGACTTCTGGGGGTACTGGAAAGCCACACTTCTGCCTAGACGCCTGACGGTTATGGCATGAAGCGGCACTATTTGGGACATTCGGAACCGTTAAAGGCGTTTGATCGAGTGAACTGACACTGTGAACTGTGATCTGATCAGTGGAGATGCAGAGCGATTATATTCCAGCTTGTGGGGCTCGAGGTGACAGCGGAAGGTGTGCGACAGGAAGTCTAGATCGTTAGCCTCTCGACAAAGCCGGTCAATAACTACACCTGGTTCAATTGGGTTCAATCACCGTCTGAATTACCACCGCCGTTCCTGTGTCAGTAAGAGCCAATCGAAATAATCTGCCTGTCAAAAGAAATCTTGGTTCCGTAATTATACTTGGTTTGCATTGCGGGATATTAGAACAAACCCAGTCGGCATTTGATATTGTGATAGACGTCATACTTCATCAAGAAGCTTGCCGCGACTCACCTCGAGGCATTTCATACATGAAGTACGCATTGTGCACCAATCACTATCGACAATAGGACCCTTATTCAAAACCTCTATCTTCAATGTCACTTCTGTCACCTCCATCACAACCACATATCGCCGGTGATATAAGTGTCCTTGAAGAACCCGTTTCATCCGATCAACATCACGGCAACCACATTAGCTTATACGCACGGCGTACCCTATCTAATCACATCAGTTTTTTGATGCCCTACCTCCACGATTCGCAATATCTTCCACCAGATTTGCATATGTTGAAATGTATTGTTACTTCGATGGGGGTCATTTCACAAAACCCATCCACTTTAATGAACTCGTTTGGGGGTTTAACTGGCCGTTGCCACAACGTCGAAGCCTGATGCAGCCACTTATCCCTTGTGAGGCATAACGGTGGCACAGTGCAATGATGGATGTGGGTATTTAAACACTGTCCTAGAATCAGAATTCAAGCATGAATGCCCTTACAAGTTCGACATCACAGTATACTACAATGGGTGAGTACACATACTTAATGGAAACTCCACCGCTGCTCTTATACTAATTCGAAACAAAAAGGGCTCTCTGAATCTTTGAGGGATAGATTTTCTCACTCGAAGAATGCACACGATATTGAGGTGACTTCTGTCTCGGAATCACTCCAATACAATGAACTTGAGGAGTACAATGAGAAGTATCCAGAACCTACTGAAGAAGAGTATGCCACTCTTCCGAAAGTGACACATGCAGCTCCCTACGTCACGTACCTCATCTGTCTTATCGAGTTTGCAGAGAGAGCCTCCTATTATGGTGTCAAGGGTAGATTGAACAATTTCATTCAGTTCGCTTTGCCAAAAGGTGGGAACGGTGCTGGTGCTCCACCAAGGGGAACTCAACAGAATGCCGGTGCCCTTGGTCTTGGTCTTCAAACTGCCTCCGCCATCACACTATTGTTGACCTTCCTGGCCTACTTAACTCCGCTGTGGGGTGGTTACATCTCCGATAAATCGTGGGGAAGGGTTAAGACCATCTGGTACGGGATCTGGGTTGGTGCCGTCTCACACATCATCTTGATCATTGCTGCCATCCCATCTGTTATCTCGGGTGGAAAGGCACTGGCTCCAACCATCATCTCCATTTTATCTCTTGCCCTTGCGACTGGATTGATCAAGCCTAATCTTCTGCCTTTGCTTTATGACCAGTTCCCACATAAGCGTGATGTTGTGTTCACTGACCCGAAAGGACAGAGAAAGATCATCTCGAGAAGTGCCTCATTGGAAAGAATGACTCTGTTCTTCTACTGGTCTATCAATGTCGGGGCTTTCTTATCACTGGCTACTTCCTACAGTGCTAAAAGAATCGGGTTCTGGTTAGCCTACCTCGTCCCAGGTATTATCTACTTCATCATGATTCCTGTCTTGTTGCTACTCACACCGAAACTAAAGAAGGAGACCCCTAATGGTATCTCTATCATCGCAGAGGCACTGAAGGTCTTCAGATGGTCATACAAAGGCGGACTGGTCCAAAGACTGAGACAGAAGACTTTCTGGGAGTATGCTAAGCCAACCAATATTCTAGCAAGAGGAGAGGTGGCATCCCTTGATGAGACTAAGAAGAACGGGAAAAAGAGAATCACTTGGACAGATCAATTTGTGGATGATGTTAAGGTTACTTTTGATGCGTGCAAGATCTTCTTCTTTTTCATCATCTATAACATCAATGATGGTGGCCTGGGTGGTATTCAGAACTCACAAGCCGCATCAATGACAACCAATGGTGTTCCAAACGATCTGATTGATAATTTCAACCCAATTACCATTATTGTCTTCATTCCATTCCTGAACTATGTGCTTTACCCACTGTTGAGAAAGGCTGGTATCAACTTCAGACCGGTCTACCGTATCTTCACAGGATTCATTCTGGCTGCTTTGTCGCAGGTTGCAGGTGCTATTATCCAGTGGAGAGTCTATGAGACCTCGCCATGTGGCTACCATGCTACTGATTGTGATGTTGGAACTGGTGTTTCTCCAATTTCAGTGTGGGCTGAAGTTGTTCTGTACGTTCTACAAGCCTCGTCTGAGTGTTTTGCCAATACTGCTGCCTATGAGATCGCATACACCAGAGCACCGGAACACATGAAAGGTTTAGTTATGGCATTGTTCCTGTTCATGCAGTCTCTTTCAGCGGCTCTGTCACAGGCATTGACCTCTGTGTTGATCGACCCCTACTTGATCTGGCCTTTCGTTGCGTTCGCAGTTGCAGGTACTGTCACGGCCCTATGGTTCTTGTGGCTGTACCGTAACTTGCACGTTGTTATGGAGAAAGAAAGACAGGAGAAGGAGGAGAAGCTGAGACAGGAATATCTCCAGTTTGTTGAGGATAAGAACGGGTCTCCAAAGGGGAATGTATCTCTGGAGAGAGTTGTTTCTCAAAAAGTTGAAAGTATTGAAGAGTATGATGCCACAAGGGCAGTCGAAAGTTCTGCCGAAGTTCGTAAATAGAGAGTTAGAACAGAGTATTAAATATAATTATTGATTTCAGATTGGCACTTGTAGTGTGATGATGATACTTATTATGAACTCAAATTGATCAATTGGTAAGTCTGGTAAGAGTACCCCGATCACATTAAGCGCTCAGCGTGACCATCGATAGACCTTTTGACATCACGGATAAAAACTGGGGAACAATTTAGAGCCGTCGACGTTTGTTGGTTCCCGAAGTACGGCGTCGTCTCGTGTATGTACTTTTCGACTGTAAAGTTGTACTGGCCGACTCTTTGTTATCTCACCTATATCTAGGTCACTACAGACAATGATAAAGGGTACATCCTGAATCCTGATAGACAGAGATCAGCAGACCCCATTACGGCTGATTGATGACACCTTCATTGTTTCTTCTTGTACTAACCAAACCTCTCTGAGTGGTCCAGGAAATTAGTGTATCTGCATATCGATCCGGTATTTGCAATGCACTAGGGGCCCTACAACATTCTACATATAGGACAATAAAAAGTACTGAGATGATCTGGTCAGTGGTGAGCAGTCATCTGGTTATCATCTATCCGCCACAATACAGTCTCTCAACCGGTGATGTCGACCAATAGCCAATAGCCAATTAGTAAAACTCCTGTTGTGGAGTCGTGGTCCGTGAACGCTATAGGGCATCTCCATATGAAATGTTCCGCACCTGCGCTGTAAAAGACATGAATGCGCCGTTAATTAGAAAAGAGAACGAATGGAACACGGCTTATGATGGTGGTCGATAGTCAAGACAGTTGAGAGCGCTAGATAAGCCCAAAGATAGCCTTCTCGGGGGACATTAGAAGTGACGATCAGCTGCCCAGCTTGCCCAGAAGACCCAGCCGTTTGACAATAAGAAGTCTTAACAAGCTTTAACGTCCAGGCAGGAATTGGCGGTGGCTTGGCCGCTCAAGCCTCCGGCTTTTGACAGGAAACTTTTTTAGTGGACGCAGCGAGAGCAGAATTTCACAACGGTTTGCTCTGCTTTGTCCTACTTCTCGAGAGCATTGTCGCCAGATTACTACAATCACACAATACACAATCAACCTTTCTTTCATTTGATAGTCTTATCTTTCCATTCGAGTATTTCTCTCTCGTTCGTCGCCGCATTTCTTTTTTTTTTCCGGTTTGGATAATTTACTGGCCCTCACCTGCAGGAACTCGCAGCACATATGCCGACTATCCTTACTGTAGGGCGACTTTATAGAGCCCGAGTTACGTCCAGTGACTACGAATCCCAAAGAAAAAGTGCCGTATGTTGTGTATTCACTGGATCTCTGGAGCTGATAAGAGGAGAACCGCTGGAGTTCGTGATATGGCGTCAGTTCTCGTGAGAAGCTCAACGTCGAGTCCTTCATATAAAGCTCACAGATTTGCCCATCTCGTTGTTTTCTCTCCACTATACACCCTCTAGCGCCATACGCTTATCTTAATCCCTAATAATGTTTGGCTCCTTGACAAAGAGGTTCGCTCCTTCAGCTCAGAAGACTGACCTAGAGGCCGTCAAGACTAATGCCACTGCAAAGTTCGACGAAGTGGTTGAGTACAATGAGAAGTACCCAGAGCCAACCGAGGAGGACTACCAGAACCTTCCTGTGGAGATGGCTTCAGCCCCATATGTCACATACCTTGTCTGTTTGATCGAGTTCGCCGAAAGAGCTTCCTACTACGGTGTTAAGGGAAGACTTGCAAACTTCATTCAGTTTGACTTGCCAGAAGGTGGTAACGGTGCCGGTGCTCCACCAAGAGGAACCCAACAGAATGCTGGTGCTTTGGGTCTAGGTTTGCAAACTGCTTCAGCTGTCACTCTTCTACTGACCTTCTTTGCCTACTTGACTCCACTATGGGGTGGTTACATCTCTGATAAGTCCTGGGGTAGAGTCAAGACTATCTGGTACGGTATCTGGGTTGGTGGTCTTTCCCACATCATTTTGATTATCGCTGCTATTCCTTCTGTCATCACTGGTGGCCATGCTCTGGCTCCAACTATTATTGCTATCCTATTGCTGGGTCTAGGTTCTGGTATGATTAAGCCAAACTTGTTGCCTTTGCTGTACGACCAATACCCACACAAGCGTGATGTTGTTGAGACTAAGCCTGACGGTACCAGAGTTATCCTTTCCAGAGAGTCTTCCCTTGAGAGAATGACACTCGTTTTCTACTGGTCTATTAACGTTGGTTCTTTGTTGGCTATTGCAACTGCTTACAGTGCTAAGAGAGTTGGTTTCTGGTTGGCATACTTGATCCCAGGTATCATTTACTTTGCTGTTGTCCCAGTCATGGTTCTTTTGGTCCCAACTCTGAAGAAGGAGACCCCAACTGGTGTTTCCCTGCTTGAAGAGTCTATCAAGGTCTTCAGATGGTCTATGAAGGGTAACTTCATCAAGAGATACAGAGCCAACTCTTTCTGGGAGTGGGCTAAGCCAACAAACATTCTTGCAAGAGGTGAAGTTTCCTCTCTTGAAGAGACCAAGAAGAACGGTAAGAAGAGAATCTCATGGACTGACCAGTTTGTTGACGATGTCAGAGTCACTGTTGATGCATCCAAGATTTTCCTCTTCTTCGTTATTTACCTGATTAACGACTCTGGTTTGGGATCTATTCAGAACTCGCAGGCCGCTGCTATGACCACTAATGGTGTTCCAAACGATTTGCTTGATAACTTCAACCCAATCACCATTTGTGTCCTGATCCCTATCCTTAACTACATTGTCTACCCACTTCTGAGAAAGTGGAACATCAACTTCAGACCAGTCTACCGTATCTTCTTTGGTTTCATTCTGGCTGCTCTGTCCCAAGTCGCTGGTGCTATCATCCAATGGAGAGTCTACGAGACCTCACCATGTGGATACCACGCTACTGACTGTGATGTTGGTACTGGTGTTTCTCCAATCTCTGTTTGGGTGGAAGTTGTGCTTTATGTCCTACAAGCCTCTTCTGAGTGTTTCGCCATGACTGCTTCTTATGAAATTGCCTACACCAGAGCACCAGAGCACATGAAGGGATTGGTCATGGCCATTTGTCTATTCATGTCTTCGCTGTACGCTGCCGTTGCTCAAGCTTGTACTGGTGCCTTGAAGGACCCATACTTGATCTGGCCATTCGTTGCATGTGCCATTGCTGGAACACTATTCGCTCTATGGTTCTTGTGGTTGTACCGTGACTTGCATGTCGTCATGGAGGCCGAAAGACTAGAGAAGGAGGAGAAGATGAAGCAAGACTATGTCGATCAGATCAATGGTAGAAAGGCTGGTGATGGATCTTCCACAGAGGAGATTGTCATTGACATTGAAAAGACTGATTCTCTGAAGAAGCAATAATAGCTTCACGCCAATGTTGTTTGATATTATTTGAGTTGTACTAATGCATGTTACCCCATTATGAGGGTTCGAACGAATTGATAATCATGTGCTGTAGTTAAAGGTATTGGCTGCTTTGGAAGAATCGTTCGACCGTTGTCTAGTATTTATTGTGATGCACATCCACAATAGTTTAATCAGACAGCGAATATTGTTATATATCGGTGATAGACTCACTGATGTCTTTGATCACTACGGGCTACGGCTGGGCACTGGTCACTCGGCTCATGGTTTCGCCGTGATCTGAAGATCAAAGTTGTGCGCCTAAACCAGAAGTGCCGTACGCACCAAGTTCTCCACACAAGAGATAAGAAACTGACTCGGGCTCAAGTATCGACTGTAGAGGTCAAATATCGGGTACTAGCCCACTACTGGGAGGATTCAATGAGAAATAATGACGACACGGGAAGAATTTGTACCATCAGGGACCCGGGACCCTTAGCTGCTGATAAAGTAACGTAGACGGTCGTTGTCGAGCACCGAACTCATAATGAGTTTTTCCGGCGAAGGCCAGGGGACCTCGACTGGGGGAAACAAACCCCGTTGAACTGTAGGGTATTTCAAACAGTTAGTAAGCTGGAGCTGGTCCCAATACGCCCAGTACTTTATGAGCTATCTGTTTACCTACACGGTACAGCTATGCTCTATCAAATTAGAGACTGTCTACATTTAAAGGATTCCCGGACAGAACGGAAGATTAGGTTCAAGTTGATGCAGCCATTTGAGATACTGTAGATAGATCTACCACAGCTGAATGGACTCTGGACTCATGATGTTAGTAAAATCCCCTCGCTCAGTAGCAATAGGCACCTTTGCCATTGCGGCCTGGATAAAGCCCTGGACGCGATAGGCCGACTCGTAGTCACCGGGCACCCCGTTCGTCCCTGCGGTAAGCAAGATTTTCCGAAATTATTTCGGGCTTTCATTTGACAGGCGTTATTTTGAACTTGAGCTTAATGAGTTCAACAACAGAATACACAGATCATCACCATATCATACTCGACTATCTCCATTAAAACAGCGGCTAAGAGCTAGGCGAACTGCACAGTGCACTTCAGATAAGGATACAACCATTCACAGAAACAATTGATACCAATACTGTCCAACCTCACTTTCTCCGAGCGTTTTGTTAGGTGCACTAATAGTGTTATACAGGGTCCAAGACTTTCTTGATAGTAAACTGTGCTGTTCCTGTCACCTACGAGGGAAAATAGTGCCGTACGCAGCTAAAATGGGTATCCACCTGGTGAATTCAGTCACTGATTGCGTGATAAGAGTATCTATGAACTTCTCCCCATCTTCCAGCTGCCCTTTTTATATAAAGGTTGGCAACGGTCTCTTCAGAATGCTCCAATCAGAAAGAACTGGGATCTTAGATACGCGCAAAAGATGTTCTCCTCGCTCACAAGAAGGCTTCAGACTTCCAAGTCTTCTGACAACGAGCTTAACGCAGTCAAGACTAATGCAACTGCCCAGCTGAATGAGCTGATGGACTACAATGAGAAGTACCCTGAACCGACAGAGGAAGACTATGAAGTTCTTCCTATCACAACAGCCTCTGCTCCATACGTTACTTACTTGATTTGTCTTATTGAGTTTGCAGAAAGAGCTTCGTACTATGGTGTCAAGAACAGACTTGGTAACTTTATCCAGCTTCCTCTTCCAAGGGGAGGTAACGGTGCAGGTGCGCCACCATCTGGTGACCAACAGAATGCCGGTGCGCTTGGTCTTGGTCTTCAAACTGCCTCTGCTTTGACTTTGTTGCTGACTTTCCTGGCATATCTGACTCCTCTATGGGGTGGTTACATCTCTGATAAGTCCTGGGGTAGAGTCAAGACCATTTGGTGGGGTATCTGGGTCGGTGCCGTCTCACACATCATCCTGATCATTGCTGCTATTCCTTCTGTCATTTCGGGTGGAAAGGCTCTTGCACCAACTATCATCTCTATTCTGACTCTTGCATTGGCCACGGGTATGATCAAGCCAAATCTTCTACCATTGCTTTATGACCAATTCCCACACAAGCGTGATGTCGTTGAGACAAGGGAAGATGGAACAAGAGTTATCATTTCTAGAGAACGTTCATTGGAGAGAATGACTCTTGTGTTTTACTGGTCTATCAACGTTGGTGCTTTCCTATCGCTGGGTACCTCCTATAGTGCTAAGAGAATCGGGTTCTGGTTGGCCTATCTGATTCCAGGTATTGTCTACTTTATCATGGTCCCAGTCCTGATTCTGTTAACCCCAAAGCTGAAGAAGGATATTCCAAATGGTGTTTCTGTTATTGCAGAAGCCATGAAGGTTCTGAGATGGTGTTACAAGGGCGGATTCATTTCTAGACTCAAGTCTGGTTCTTTCTGGGAATGGGCTAAGCCAACCAACATTGTCGCTAGAGGTGATGTTTCTTCACTCGAAGAGACGAAGGCAAACGGAAAGAAGAAGCTCACGTGGACTGATCAGTTTGTTGATGATGTTAAAGTCACTGTTGCTGCTTGTAAGATCTTCTTGTTCTTTGTGATCTACAATATCAATGATGTTGGTATCGGATCGATTCAGAACTCACAGTCCGCCTCTATGACAACCAATGGTGTTCCAAACGACTTGTTGGATAACTTCAATCCTGTCACTATCATTGTCTTCATTCCGATTTTGAACTACATTGTTTACCCATTGCTAACGAAGTGGAACATCAACTTCAGACCAGTCTACCGTATCTTTGTTGGATTCATCCTCGCCGCCCTGTCGCAGGTCGCAGGTGCTATTATTCAATGGAGAGTCTATGAAACTTCTCCATGTGGTTATTACTCCACAAACTGTCAGGTTGGGACTGGTGTTTCTCCAATCTCCGTCTGGGTTGAGGTGGTTCTCTATATTCTTCAGGCTGCCTCTGAGTGTTTTGCCAATACTGCTGCCTACGAGATTGCCTATACTAGAGCTCCAGACCACATGAAGGGTCTAGTTATGGCGTTGTTCCTGTTTACCCAGTCGCTATCAGCAGCCATCTCTCAGGCAGCCACCTCTGCTCTAATTGACCCACATCTGATTTGGCCATTTGCTGCTTGTGCCATTGCTGGATTCCTCAGTGCATTGTGGTTCTTGTGGAAGTACAGACACCTCCACATTGTGATGGATGAGGAAAGATTAGAGAAGGAGGAAAAGTTGAAGGAGACCTACCTTACTCAGATCAATGCCAGAAATGGGGGAGATGAGAACTCCTCAGTTGAAGGTGTCCAAGTCAAGGCCGACGAAAAGCGCTAAGCACCCTCTTTTTTAGTATAGTTGATTCAGATATCGTGTTAATTGAGAGTTCAGTAGTAGATATCTGGTAGTTGAATATCCTCGGATGGAAGACTGAGTCCCATGGACCTAGTCCCAAGAGACTTGAGTCTCATTAGTCTCATTAGTCCCACTATACTAGTCCCATTATGTTAATATTAGTCCCATCAACATTCGCGCGTCCCGAAATTTGGAACCAAAATAAACAAAGCCGATGAATTAAGCGCTGTTCACACTTCACAAAGAGCGCTCAATTGACCCATAAAACCACGGCGCTACGATGGCTGCTGACAATGGGCCTTCCTCCAAGGAAAGCTACGGACAGCTGAACTTCTTCAACGAGAACGATCCCGTGAAACTGCTCGGATCGAACAACTACCTCGACCAGCTTGTCCCGATCATCAAGGGCAGCATACAAAACAACACGGTGGGCGAGCTTGTACAGAAGTTGCGCGACGAGGGAATGAAAAGAGACGATGAGATCTTTGGAGTGCTCAATTCCAATGAGGAGAATATTGCAACATCGGTGCTCGACATTCAGAAAGTGACACATGAAACCTCAACCATCTCCGATCAAGTTCTCGATATCAACGATCACGTCTCAAGAACCGCTACACTGACAATTGACAAGAAGTTCGAGCTCTTGGAACTCAAGAAGAACATAAACAAGATCAGCGAGTCAGAAATCTTGATAAATAAGATCCTTCAGGTCCTGGAGCTCACAGACAAGACACATGAATTGATCAAAGAGGGGAAGTTCTTCAATGCCCTCAAGAATTTGAACGATCTGAACGATCTGATCAAGGATTTTGACAAGGAGTTCAAGTTCTTGAGCCATATTGAGAAGTCCGTACCAGTTTTGAAACAGTTGATACAGGATGAATCACTCAGTATTCTAAAAAGAAATCTGACAGCTCTGGATTCCAAGTTTGAACAATATTCGGAGGCATATTTTGAAGCCTATTCTTCTATGATAGAGAGATGGGATCTGTACAAGGCAAAATTCAAAGAGTTTGACGGTTTCAAGATCAATTCATCAGTCGAGGTGAGTCTCAGAAGTTCATATACTGGGACAGGATTACCTCAATCCAGTGAGCTGGTGGGTATCGACTTCATCTATGACACTTATTTGGTGTTTCAGACTCTTGACCAAGTCCAGTTCTTTAGGAATGAGTTGAACAAAGAGCTGAGTATAAGAAGAGAAAGAGCACTACATCCATTTGTGCCTAGTGATGCTCAAAACTCCTCTTTCAAAGATTTCATCAAAGACGAAGAAAACTTGAAGATTTTCTTGGGAAGAGTGACTGGATACCTGATATTCCACTACGAATTGTCAAAGAAGTTTCCATCGTTGATCAAACAGTCCACGAGTGATCAGTTTGACAGTTTGAGTGCCAAAGTATACCCATATTTGAAGAACCTCATACTCAATGAGATCTTTGACATATCCAAACTCACGAACTTTAAGAAGGTTATCGGCCACTACTTCTTGGTGCTCGAGAACTTTTCGCTTTCGGATGATAACTTCTACAATCTGCTGATTTTGTTGTTCAAGAAGTACTCGTCACTCGCTGCTTTCAAGTTCGATGGCGAGTTTAAGGGGCTTGCAAACGAAGATGAGTCCATGCCTATGATCATTTATGAACTTGGTCTATACAAGAAAATCACACATATTGCTTGGTTTGAAGAGTCAAGACCCCTGGATCAGTTGGAGTTCCCACTTGCGCTGCCATTCAGTACGATATACCCCATGACCTGTGCACAAGTGAGAAACTACATGAATCAACAAACCGCATTCCTCAAAGATTATCACAGATTTGAACTCCCTTCTTTGAACAAACTGATCGTGCAAAATATTGATAGCTTGTTCACCAATTCGATAAATAAGCACTACAGGGAAAGAGTTGATTCTGTGACCAGAGAGGAATTGGCACAAAATCTTATAAATATGGAATACTTCATCATCATGACCAAAGAGGTCGCCAATGTGCTATCTGAGACGTTTGAGGCCCAGATTACACTAAAATCAACTGCATTGATCACTGAGACAAGAAGTGTAACAGAGAAGAAGCTTTTCGAAGTTGTTGATGGAAAGATAGACGACTTGATTGAGTTCATAGACTGGGATTGGGAGACTGATACCACAAATAACGAACCTAATTTCTTCATGAAGGATGTTGGTGATTTCCTGATCAATATGTTCAACTCCACATTCAAGAACTTGCCCTTTTCTGTCCGTGCGCTATTGCTGTATCGTGCCTTTGATCTGCTAACCGCGAGATTTTTTGAGAACTTGAACTCACAATACTCGCTCTCAAAGGCCTCTGTTCACAACTTCGAGCTGGATATCTCATACATTGAGGGTATCACTACTGAGCTATCTCCCCCTGCCAACGCATCTGAGGTGACGGCAGCCAACGGAACATCAAGAGAGTCACTCCAGTCTATGTTCTTGCTACTGAAACAGGTGATAGATCTACTGAAGAATGGCAGTCTCGAGGAGTATAAAGATCAAGGAATTAGAGTCAGAAAGTACGACCAGATTAAGCCTGAAGTGGCTATCCAACTCATGAACAAAATTGAGCGCAACAAAGCAAATAGTGCACAGCCGTCACCAAACCCACAAGGAACTTCTTCAGCGTCGAAGATCTTCACCAGATTTAGAAACGGAGGGTCTTAAGAATGAACTATTTAAAGGATATTAATGTATTATGTGTCACAGCTCATCGGACCAGTTTGTACTTGTAGAAATTTTCCCCGAGAAATCTACACACACAAAAGCTTCGATATACTAATAAGTAACTGAGAAGTCAGTACAAAGATCTGTCAGTAACGGCTTGCTATCTATATTTGCTTACTATTTAGACATGGGAAAGAGAGGAAACAGCGGCGGCGATGGCTCAGGAAAGAAGAAGGTGAGTTGTTGTTAATCTGTGTGGGACTTAAGTGCATCGACTAACTTCTTACTAGTACAAAATGAACTCTGGGATTATAGATCCATCAACCTCAGGGATCTACGCGACCTGTAACAAGGGTAAAGAGAAACAGTGCCAGCATGAGCTCAAACTTCTTTTTGAACAGACCTTCCAACAGTTGAAGGACGAAGGTGTCATTTCTACTGAAGACGCTGAAGATCAGGATGAAGAAGAAGAGCTAAGTATCGAAGAATCTATCAAGAAAGAGCTTGCTGGCCTACAGAAGAAGACCCCAGAGACTGCTAAGAAGCAAATCTTCCAATTCATTGAACTGGGCTGTCAATGTGTGGTCTTCTGCAAGACTAGAAAACCTATTGATCCCGAGACCTTCGTGGAGAGAATCTGTAGGGACAGCTTTGAGTCTGGGACAAAGAACACGAGGTACACACAAAAGTTATCACCGGTCACCTACAGTGTCAGTGCATCTATTGAAGAGGTCGAGAGATTAGCAAAGATGGTACTTAAGCGTCATTTCCACAAAGAAGAGGGTCAAAAGCCTCACACATTCGCTATCAAAGTGACAACCAGAAATTTCAACACATTACCAAAAGGTGAGATCATTCAGAAGGTTGCAGAATGCATTGGTCATGATCATGGTCACAAGGTGAACTTGAAGGATTACGAGAAGTTGATACTAGTGGAGTGTTTCAAGAGTAATATTGGAATTTCTGTTGTTGACAACTATGAGAAGTACCAGAAGTTCAACCTTCAACAGATATTCGAGAAGAACTTGGAATCTGCTAGTGAAGAGACTTCTAGAACACATGGTGCAAAGGATGAAGCCAGTGATCCTATCACAAGCTCCTCGCAGGTAGTAGAGAGTGCTACCGAAGTCGAGAAGAGCTCATCACAAACTGCTGATGAATCTACTGAGAATTCTGAGGCAAAAGAAGGTGTAACTGTGAATTGAATGTGTGCTCTCACTATATAATCTTCTCAATATACTGTTATCATTAGTTAGTATTTTGTCTTCTGATCGATATAACTTCATACTCACAGTTGTAGGGATTTCCCAGGATAGCCAATCACCTGTCTGATTAGGTATCAACCCCATTGAGTTCAATTTGTATACACCAAACGCAATGGTTACTAGTTGAAAGAAAACAAAGGTTAGTTTAGCCAGCTGAATATCCTGTTCGTTTTTCTCTGATTGTAGACCTTCGAATGCCTGGTTGACGCTGATAATGGCCTTGATAGCGTTGGTGAACAGCATGACAGTCATGGAGATCGGAATCATCTGCAGGGAGTTACCGGTCATGTAACTCATGAAGACGGTCATTGGAATCTGTTTGGCTGGACCGGTGGCAATATCCCATGCTTTCTATGGAGGATTGTCAGTGGCTTGTTTTGAAGGGTGAGCTTTGAGATTGAATACATACCTTTGATTTCAAAGAATCAAGAATCTGAAACTGATTAGCTGAGACAGTTTCGGACTGTGATTGTTAGTGAGAATGAACTAAGAAAGAGCCATGACGAAAGTTAGGTGAACTCACTTTTGATGTGGACGATTTGAACCCATATGGTGGATCGATGCTGCCATTGACGGGTTTTCTGAAGGTGCCGTTAGTGTCGTATTCTCAGCCAAAGTAATATATCAACTTACATGACATTGTCACCCACGAGATCATTGTACCAACTCATCTTCTTGGTGGGCTTTTGTTTCACTGTGAGAATAGCAGGTAAGAGACGCTGTAAAGGACAGTTATCGATTTGAATTGATACCGCGATAATTACTATTTTAGGAAATTATCGAAAACATCACCACTTTGGAGGTTAAGTGTCTCGGATAATGATGGGGAATTCGTTGGACGCTCTACATAAGCAGTTACATATCTCACACATTCATAAGATTCTTCCTGTATCCTTATATGTCGAAGTTCAGGTTATCATCTTTATCGAAGAACCTCTCCCAATCGAAAACGTGTTCATCGTCATCGGTCTTCACACTACCAGAAGTACTTCTCCCCGTCATCTCGCTTCCGATTGAATTGACAGTATGTTTCTGTGTGTGATTATGTACATGAGGCACTTCAACAATCTGTTCATCCAGAGGGTTGACCCAGTTCTCATTCGGAGTAACATTCCCGAGTGGAGACTGCCCATTTTGAAGATTTGGGGAGATGCTGTATGGAGAAGCAGCCGATCCTTGTAGTGATTCATTACTGTTACTGTCGCCTGATGGGGTGGTAAGTGGTTCAAGCATATAAGCAGGCAGGAACTTTCCAAAAATTCTCAGGTCAAAATCATCCATCATACCGTTTGGAATATAAGCTTGTGGGTTGATGTTGAGATTTGACAATGACTCAGGGGTTTGTGTCTGATGAATTTGTGGCTCTGTTGGTGCGAGAAGTATTGGTTGTGTCTCACGCTTCAGTATTGGGTTCTGCGCTTCGTTGATCTGTTGCTTGATCTGAGTCTTTTGCTGGGGCTGTATTGGTGCTTTGATAACCTGCTGAACAGGCTTTTCCGTTGGGACAGTCACTGGCTTGTCAAGTTCATCAACTGTATGCGTTGCTGGGAGATTGACCAAGTTGTCTTCCGTCGGAGAGGAAAAGGAGTTCAGTGGTGTTGTTGTCTGATGTTGGGAAGTGGTAGACTCAGGCGATGCGTTGGCTGCTTTAACATCATCCAGCTTCAGCATGTTTCTGTCATAATTCTCAAACATGTGGTTAAGAAGGTCATAAATTCTCTCAGCAGATACAGATCTTTGCTTCAGATTCGACAAGATGACCTTACCTCTTTCAATCGCGTCAATGATGTCCTGATTAGTTCTATCGATCTCCAGATAATAGTACACCAAACAAGCAACAGCAAAGAAGATGGTATAGATAGAAAACCAGTACGACCCACTCACAAGCTTCTTGTTGATCATGTCTTCGGCTAGAGTTATGATTTCTCTTGACACATCGAAACACTTTAGCCCAATCTCGTACTGGTAAGTTTTGAAGTTCTTGTTGCTCTCAGATGTCTTTGAAATTCTCACGTAGTGGATAAAAGGTCTGTAGAGCATGATCTGAACATGCAGATAATCTAAATGCAGAAGTTTATTTGCCTTGAGATATTCTGGTGAACATTTCTGGTTTGGTTTTAATTCCACTGGTAGTTCATATAACCAGACTTTCAACTCATTCTCAAGACTTTTGATGACAGTGACAGGCGTTATGAGTAAAGGATTTGAAGCCTTGTATAGATTCTGCACAATGTGGTTTAATATGAGAATCAGCTTCGTGTGCCAGTTGTTGATTCCACAGGAACTGAGTTTCCCAGGCTGTTGTGGTTTCAAAGTCTCGTAGTCTATGTTTTGATCATCGATATCCAAGGGAAGTTCTGCGTCGATGTCGGATTCGTTGATGGAATTCGGGAGTCCCAGCATCGAATTAACGTATATCTCCATCTTGTAGATAGTCCAAAAGAGTCTCTTTTTACACTCTGCTTTGATGTAGTTGCACTTTGTTTCCAGTTTTCTGTGAATTCCTTGTCTCAGTGCTGATCGGAGGGCAATTCCAATGTATGAATAACAGGTTGACAGTCTTGCTGAGCACTGTAGGAAAAGTGTCAACATGAAGATTGTTTGGATGGATTCCAAGTCGGTGGAATTCGTGATATCAATCAGCTTTCTCGCAGCGATGAAGTATCTGTAGCCCTCATCCTGAAGATACTGATTGTCGATTGCATTGTCACCTTTTGAGAACAGGGCGCCTACTGCTATCACGGAGTAGACTAATGGCAACATCTTGTTTTGGTGGTTAGAGTACTCGGCTGGACTTGTCTCGTATAAGCTGTTCACATCTCGAATGAAAGACGTTCTGTGATAGAATCTGAAGAGCTGGCAAGAATCATTCCAGGTTCTGTAGATCAGCTTGATGGCTATGTCCATTGGTGGTAGGATGATCTTGATTTCGACTGGTTCGATAACTTTTGCAACTTTTGTATTAGTGTTGGAGCTATACTCTTTGAGAACAGACTTCAGATCCACAGTACCGTTATGCTTGTGCTTCTGGAACACTTTTAGAAAGAGCTCCGTGTTGAAAGTGGCATTGCTGAGATCCAGCTCTGGGAATAAGAGCCCTATCAGTCTCCGGTTCACTTTGTCCTCTTCACTGATCTTAGGCGTAGTCTCCTTCTTTGGCCTTTTGTTGGGCACAGTGGCCTCCGGGTTACTGTAGACACATTCATAGGAGTAAACAGTGCAATGGATGCAGGGCTGCTTCCCGTCACACTTCACTTTCCTCTTGCGGCAGCTGTCACAGGCTCTGGCGACTCTGATTCTTTTGGCGGAGTTCTGGGTCTTCGTCTGGAGCTGCTGGAGCGGCGAGACGTAGTTCACGTCCTTCGAGACAATCTTTGGCGGCATCTCTGGTGCTCGTCCTGTCCCTGCTGAGTGTTTGAAGGAGAATAGCGGCGAGACAGTCGGGCTTCTGCTACACAAAGAGTTGGGTAGAAGCGGAATTAGTCGGTGATGGTTATTGTTGAGTCGGAATTCGAGATCAGTGTGAGTCGGAACTCAATAGTCCCCATCTACAATGGCCAACTTGGTGAAGGTGAAGAGGAAATACGGAGAAGTCCATTATCTATATGCTTTTAGTCGTTTCCGGCACCGTCTGCTGTGTGTATCCGAGTCTCTTCATTATGAGCTCATTCAGGCTGTGTCCTTCAGGTCTCCCCACTCTCTTTTCGTAGGCGTAGTATGAGGCAGTTCCAACGAGGATACCGAAGATTGGGTCTATTGTTCTATCCAGTAGTTAGTGTCTCAGAGATTGTGCACTTCAGATCGAATTTACATACCTTGAGATCAGATATGGATATGGCTGCATGTTGTTGTGTTGGTGTTTGATGGAAGAAGCCCTTCAGTTCACGAATACTCTCTCTCTACCTTATGGTAAAGGAAGGAAGACATAAAAATGTCTGGATGTAAAATACAAAAACGCGTCAAACGCGTTCTTCCATATAGCCAGTACTACTACTGGTAACTCATCAATCTCAGTATAAGAATGTCAGAGTCGGTATCAGTACTGTTAAAAAGCAAACCAAAGTTTACTGCCAACAGTGTTCCCTGTAAGATTCGGTTTACAGGGAAGCACGAGGCCATCCCAGATCACTTCCATAAACAGAATACAGACAAACACACGGTAACATATCTGAGAGGCAGAAAGCTACATGGCAAGAGCATGGAGCTCCAGGGGCTGAGGGGACACCTATTGACGAAAGAATTTGATGAAGTCAAGTCACTGGGGACGATTGATCAGACAGTATGGTTCGAGAGAGAAGGTCATCAGATCGAAGTCATCGACAGAATCAAAGAAGGCATAGAACTGAGCGAGCTCATACACAGTTAATGCAACTACAGGACATCAAATAATATCTTCTTGTATTAATTATCTAATAGTCATATCTCTAGTTGTTCACAGCATTGAAGATCTCAGTGTAAGGAGCGTTTAAACCAGTCCAGATCTTGAACTGGGCAACACCTTGGTTAACAAGCATTTCCTCACCGGCAACAGTATCCCAGCCGAATCTTCCACCAGCGAGCTCCATGATTGGAGTCACTCTTGGCTTGTAAGCGGCATCTAGGAGCTTTGGTGTGAATCCAGCTCTCTCCTTATCTGCTGCACCTTTAGCTAGAAGTCTCTCCAATTTGGCCAAAAGAGCCGAGTCCAATGGCTTATCAGCTGGAACACAACTGACAGCAATGTTGACAGCCTCTGCAGATTCAACCTGTTCTTCAGTCTCGAGGATCTCAATACCGAACTCAGCTGGGAAATGGTCCTTGATAGGCTGCAATTTGGAAGCAGTTCTATTAATGATGTAGATCTTGGTACAGCCTAGCTGGTTCAAAGCATAAACGGCAGCACGAGAAGTTCCACCAGCACCAACAATCAATCCATTCACCTTGGAGAGCTTGGAAACTCTTGGAACACCATTGTTGACCAGACTGTCGTGAATACCTCTCCAGTCAGTGTTAGACCCTCTGAACTCACCGTTACCCAGTGGAATGATAGTGTTCACAGCACCAATCTTTGTAGCTGCGTCATCCAGTTCAGTCAAATATGGAATGATGTCTAGCTTCAGAGGGATAGTGACGGCAGCACCACCAAAGTCAGGGCTCTTGATGAGCTCAGCAACCTGCTTGACATCATCAGTCTCAAACTTGGTGAATTTGTGTGGTAGGCCAAGAACTTCATAGCCAGTGTTGTGAAGAACAGGTGACTTTGAATGTGAGATTGGTGTACCAACAATGTAGAAGTTCTTTGGAGATTCCAAACCAAGGTTGAAGTACAATTGATTCACACCCTTGATACCGAACGACTCATTGAGCGGAGTCAATAGATTGTTGGCAATCTTGGATAGCTTTCCCAAAGGTGATTCATTGTAGGCGATCAATTTGGAGTCTTTCACCTTCTTCTTGAACTCCTCCAACTCAAAGTTGTCATTCAGATCAGTGGCCTTACCGACTAGCTTGGTCAGATCAACACGGAGAAGCTTACCCTTGACATAGAAGTCCTCAAAGATTGGTCCACTCCACTTGTTCTGTTCATCATGGTACACCCCGATGATCTGAGTAGAACCCTTCTTGGAGATCAACGATCTCAGAAATTCGACATCAAGCTTCAGGTTGAGAGACACATAATCAATACCATTCTTGTAACAAGCCAAGACCAAAGACTCATAGGCATTCAAGTCCTCGAAGTTAGCAGTGATAATAGTTGGAAGGTCAGTGTACTTTCTGATCTGAGCGATTTTCTTCTCGAATTCGACAATGTCAATTGGACTATTGATGATCAACTCCAAAGCATTTGCTCCATGAGTGAGCTTAGTGAGACCCTCATCAACTTCATCCAACTTTTCAAAGTCCAATTGGTAAACAAAGGATCTTGACTCGTTGAAAACATTGTCAGAATCACCAACAATCTTGGAAACAAATGACTCAAAGTTCTTTCTCAGTTCAGAGAACTGAACATTGGTCTTGCAGTAAGGAGAGAAGAAGTGGTAGTTAGTCACATCACGGTAATGTGGCTCTCTCTCGTTCCAAACCTTAGCAATATCCTGAATATAACCTGGTCTTGTTGGGTCAGAGTTCAAAAAGTTGATGGTGTTCTCAATAGATCTCTCAATATGTAGGACGATACCACCATTGGCGACATAGTCCTTTAGTGCCTTTCTGGCAGAAGCATCTTCAACAATTCCACCACCAGTCGAAATGATGGTCTCAGTACCATGAGTAGCAAGAATCTCATTGAAGATTTCTAGCTCATACTTTCTGAATAGATCCCACCCGTTCTCTTTGACGAAAGTCTTGATGTTGGCATATCTCTCCTCAAAAACGGTATCAAGGTCAATGATCTTGTAGCCAAGGAAAGAGGAAGTCCATTGACTCAAAGTGGATTTACCGGCAGCTCTCATTCCAACAACAACAATACTTTTGTTGTTGTAGTTCTTCAATTTGCTGGTTGCAACCTCTGGCTCATATCCATCCAATGTGGCTCCTAGCTCAGAATGTAAAACATCCCACCAGCCAGGCCAAGTCTTACCGGTACAGTGTCTCTCTTCGATAGTGACTGGTCCATCAGAGACCATTCCTGCCAACAATGAGAAACTCATGGCAACTCTGTGATCGTCATATGAGAAGATTCCCTCTGATGGAGTCTTGAGTTCATCAATAGAGATACCTTCGATTTCAATACCATCTGGCAAACCTCTAGCGGTGACACCGAATTTTGCCAATTGGTTGATCATGGCTGCGATTCTGTCACATTCCTTAACACGTTGGTTAGCAATACCAAGAATAGTGGTCTTGTTAGATCCATTGTCTTTGGAGGTTGCAATAGCAGCAACAACAGACGCGGTCAAGAATGCATCGGTCATAGGCTCCATATCAACTTCTGGAAGTGGCTTCAACTGACCTCTTGGAGGACCAGTGACCGTTGTAGAAGTAGCAGTCTGGTCGACAGTACATCCCATTGGCTTTAAGACATCTCTGGCGAATCTAGCATCACCCTGTAGAGAGGAGGAACCAATGTTTGGGATAGTCACAGTTGTACCAGTCATGGCAGCAAAGGCCAATGGGTAAGTGGATGAAGAGGCATCAGACTCGATGACAAACTCCTTTGGTGCAACGTAGTGGCCAGTTGGGATTTCATAGGTGTAGTTCTCCTTCTGAACGACCTTGATTCCAAATTGTTCCATCAATGCGATAGTCATATCAATGTACAGAATGGAGATTGGTTTACCACCCACAAGCTTCAATGTCACTGGTGTTTCTGCGTATGGAGCAGCCATCAACAAAGAGGACACATATTGAGATGAAATGGTAGCAGCGAGTTCAACATTACCACCCTTCAAAGGCTTTGTTTGAATCTTCAATGGAAGGGAACCAGTGTTCTTCAAGTAGTCGACTTCTGCACCGTTCGATCTCAAAGCATCGACTAATGGACCAATTGGTCTCTCGGTCATTCTCTTGTTACCGGTCAACACAACATGAGAGACGTCAGAAGATGGTTTGACCAAAGTTGCAACTGAGGTCAAGAATCTGGAAGCAGTACCAGCATTACCCAAGTATAGCTCCTCGTCAGTGGCAGTCAAAAGTCCACCATTACCCTTGATGATCAAAGTCTCACCATTGTCCTTCCAGGTAATTTCAGCACCGTTCAATTTGGAAATAGCATTCAACATGTGCTCCGTGTCATCAGAGTGCAACAAGTTAGTGATCTTACATTCACCCTTAGCAAGTGCAGCAAGAACTAAAGCACGGTTAGAGATCGACTTGGAGCCAGGAGGAATGATGGTGGTCTTGAAAGATGGTTCATTCTTGAATTCATAGACCTTTGTCTCATCAGTTAAAACAAATCTCAAGTCCTCGTCATTCACATAGGTGGCATGCTTTTCATAGGTCTTTCCAATAGCTTTCAAAAGAACAACCTTCTTCTTAGCACCGTCATTCTTCTTGTCGATGGCCATCTTCTCCAATAACAGGTCAACTGGGGTTTGCTTGTCACCGATGACCTTTCTGAAGACTTTGTCGTCAACAGACACAGCTAGACCATATGCAACAAAGATTTTGGAAAGTCTTGAAACTGCGACTGGAGATAGGATTCCCAAGTAACGAGCCAATTCAGCTTCTTTGACACAACCAATTGAGACACATTCTCCGTGTAGAGCCTGAGGAGTCAAAATAGCCTCATAGGCATGACCAATAGTATGACCGAAGTTCAACAGATTTCTCAATCCACCTTCTCTCTCATCAAGAGTGACAACCTCTGCCTTGACCTTGATAGACTCAGCAACCAACTTGTGGACATGTTCCTTGATAGGAGTCAAGTCAGTGTTTCCATTGGAGTCTCTCTTTCTGATGACGGACAAGAACTTGGATGAATTAGCTTCCAATCTGGTGAACTCGGGCTCATTCCAAATAGCAGCAGTCTTGATAACCTCTGCAATACCATTGATGAACTCTCTTTCAGGAAGAGTAGCAAGGAAGTTCAAATCGACAAAGACGTACTTTGGCTGCCAGAACGCACCAATGAAGTTCTTACCCAATGGTGTATCAACAGCGGTCTTACCACCGACAGAAGAGTCAACCATGGCAAGCAATGTAGTAGGGACCTGAACGAATCTAACTCCTCTCATGAAAGTAGCAGCAACAAACCCAATCATATCACCAATAACACCACCACCAATAGCGATGATGACGGTGTCTCTGGTACAACCCTGCTCCAACAAGTAGTCCTCAATTCTCTCCTTCATGGCACGAGTCTTGTTAGCCTCACCAGGTGGGACAACATAGGTCAGAAGTCTAGAACCGGCTGGTAGCTTAGGTTTGAACTCGGCGGCTAGTGCATCGAGATGGCCCTTCTTGACAATGTTTGTGTCCGTGATGATGACATAGGTCGAGGACTTCTCATTCTCCAAAAGCTCCGACACAATGTGGGCCTTCAGGTCGTACCCGACGTGAATCGAGTCCTTCCCGAGGATCCTCAACTTCTCTATCTGGGACATCGGGACGCTGCTCGTGGGGTCTTCAAAGTGGAAGAGAAGTCGTTGATGGCCGATGACTTGTGAAAAACTAAAGCGCCGCCGCGTGGTTTGGTGAGTCAAAAACTGACTCATCGCTTAGTCAGGAAATATCGGAACTAGAAACTGTGGATTATGTGAACACCCAAAACAAACACGGGAAGTCACTGTACATTTCTCTTCTCTTTCCTTTCCTAATATCCAATCTGTCCGTTTTATGTACCTTGAAATGGTGGATGTGATTGATACACGGCGCGATACAATGGTTGACACACATGACTCCAAAAAGAGAAGGGTTGAGACGCGAATATTCCATCATTGGGCCTTTCCCCACGAAGTGCTATTACTCATATTCGAACACCTCTCTAACTCAGACCTGATAAACCTGAGTTGTGTGAGCCACGGTTTCAGAAAGCTACTCCTTCCTTACATCTTCAACGATGTTAAACTTAATTGGAAGATGATCCTTGAGAAGTTCAATAGTGACTACTCTATTGTGCCGGCCGCAGATCCCTTGTTGAAGAACTTCCACAAGTTTATCGAGGAGATCGAGATCGTTCAACCAAATCTACAAAGCGAATGGAGTTTCAGATTCCACCATCTGTTTCTGAAGTTTGAGAACCTGCATAGACTGAAGCTTGTGCTCAAGAGCTCGTCCAATTTTCTGAAATACAATGAATGCATGCCTAATCTTCGGAATCTTCACCTGGTCACCACACAACAGGACTCAGACTTCAACCTAAACCACTTGAAGAACTTCCCGAATATAGAGAACCTCACGATAGATGGATTCCTGATAGACTTTGATTTAGAAGAGGACCTTGTGGGTCTGGACTTTATCTCAATCAAAACATTAACAATCATAAACTGCACATGGAACTACCCCTTCAAATTATCATATTTCAAAAACTCAATGGAGATGGAACATCTGAGTCTTGTGTACTCAACCTCTTTCATAATAAGTGAAAGGTTCAAAGAGTTCCTGAACGATCCAAACTTACCAAATTTGAAATACCTCACTATACAGAACAAGAATCCTGATCTGAAACTGCACATCACATACAGAATCTTCAACTTTCTACAAAACATACCACACTTGAAGAAGTTGTATTTGATTGGAAACATCTATAATGAGACACTGATGCACTTCACTAAAATTGATATGGAGAATAGATTGAGATATTGTCTCAATGTTAATGACGTCAAGATATTCTATTCCTCCTTTGTTCAATAAGGCTCAATCGTCTCTAAATAGAGCTTGAAATAATGTTATAATGAAACGAGCTGAATGACTTGAATGGTGTAGGGTTGAATCGATGATTGTAGCGGTCCTAGGCATTCGCTCTAGTTAGGTCCCTGATCGGGAACAACGTTGGTCGTCAGCAATAGCTCCCTTTCAACTTCATCGTAAAGTTCTTGTTCACTTCTTGATCTTGTAAACACAATGAGGATCAGTGCATGCACCCAAGCAACAGGCCACATCAGCAAGAGAGTTGCAACTAGGTTTAGAATGACGTGCCAGTCAACAAAGCGTTCTCTTCGAATGTAAACTGCGATCGGAGGACAGAAGAAACTTATCAGGAACAATGTGAAAGTCTCGTCAAACTTTTGAGACTTGAGCCATAGCTTCTTCTTCTTTGACTTGATCCTAGTACGAATCTGTTCTCTTCTAATAGCTGTTTGGTTGGATGGGTAGTCGGTCTTGTCCTCTATCAAGTCCAAAATCGCGTTGGTTGCCTCTAAAGGAAGCATCAAAGTGTTGAAGATGGCACTCTCTAATAGTTCCAAAGCCATATCGAGTTGAGTTAAGCTTGTCGGTACTGATTCAATGTGAACAGAATCTCGAGAAGTATAAGTCTCTAAGAATTTTTAGATGATTCGTCGAAGCCACTAGTTTTATGCATGGCGCATCGATTTTGTGTCACTTCGCATAAAGTGGAGTTCAGCCTTTTTGGGAAAGAACATTTGATCAGTTGAGAGACAGGACTAAATAACGTCGTAATTGAATAAACATCGTTACTTTCCTTCCTCAAGTTCAAACTGGTAAGTAACCGATACTATTTGAGGCTATGGACATGTCTAGGTAAACTAGTGACCATCTTTGTAGATCATACTGTGCCAATTAAGAGACAGAAGATGTGTTATGGATGGTAAAGTTCCCAGTATCGAGTGAGAGTCTAATCTAATCAGGATCCAGACACATTAGACTGTACTAGACAGAGAATGTTGTTGAACTCCATACTCTACTCGATTTATCAATTCAGAACGGTTCCTTGTTCACTGTATTGTGTGGTAATAGGAGCCTGTCAATAGACCGGGTAATGCTCGTGTCTCGAAATGGTCCGCATATAGAAATATTCCTGATTGGTGAATTATCGTCTGTTTTTTGTTTATAGCAGATCGCTTCTTTCGAGGTTTATACCAACGAATAACCGCCGTCAAGAGCGCTCTGTGATAGGTAGTTTTGTGTCAATGCCGTCGATAGCAGGTGTATTCTCGTTCGAGAAGTTGAAAGGGCTGTTGTCTCAAGCGCCTGAAGCATCATTGAGGGTGAAACTGTTACAGAATCACTACACCTCGCTCTACAATTCTATCAATGCCGAAGCCTTCGACCCAGCAGATGTACCGCTGCTGCTGAAAGAGCTAGATGCGTTCCTTGAGTTTCTCCACGATGATAAAAACAGAGAGGTTCTTGAGTCCATCTCTCAACCAATCAGAATCGGCATTGCAAAGAACTACGTGACACTATTGACCAGATCGAAATTGAAACTCTTCGAAACCACAAACTCACTCATTACGACTTTCAATGAGTCCTCAAAGAAGGTTAATTCCAACCTCAGGAACCTCATTATTGTTGTTTTGTGCTTCATTTATGAATCATTCGGCAGGGAAGTCTCTTCATTCATTCCACTCATCATCACACAAACTCTCAAACAACTGAAGAAGGAACGGACAAACGCATTGAACCTTGCAACTTTACTCACCACAGTCCTTAGAAATGGAGGTTCTCATGAGGTTAATGAATCAATTGGCTCAAAGTTTGTCAAACTTCTGAAAAGTGTGAGCGATCTCGAAGTCCAGGCTGAGCTCATCAACTCGCTTGGAATCGTCTCAAGTGCAAACAAGGTTGATCCATTGACATACAAAGGCTCATTTCTTCCAGCATTTGCCATCGGACTATCATCGGACTCACGTTGTTTCCGTCAGAACGCAGCTAAGGCTCTGTCAGAATCACTCTCGTCTCTGGACTACAATCTGAAAGACACCGTTGACATAATCATTGAACTCTACATCGAGACGACTGACTCTAGGCAGCAGATTGGTGTTGTGGAAGCTATTGTCAACTTCTTTTCACTAAAATATGCTGCTGACTGTGACTACCTGAACACCAACTTTGAGGAGGTAGTCACTCTTTTCACGAGAGTCTTCAAGCATGAACGCTTCATTAATTTCCCAAGAAATGTCAAGAACAGACTTCATGAGCATCTTAATGCGGTGTTCATCACTATGTTGAGTTTAACCGATGAATCCAATAAGAGATCGCTCCTCGACTTTCTACTGAAGGCAATAGACACTGTGAGCGTTTCTGATCCAAGCAGCATTATGATTATTCGCATTATCATCGAGATACTAAAGGATCTGAATAGTCTGACAACCAACGAAGTAGAGAGATATCATATCACACTTTGGAAGCTCTCGACCAAGAGTGAAGACGAAGAACTCAGACTCTTTTCTATCCTTGGGCTAAGGCACTTCGCATCAAAGTTCCCTCATGTCCTGAAAGAAGTACTAGACACAGCACTCAACGAGTTACTCAACTTCTCAAGACAGCCCTCCTCAGATAAGGTGCAGACCACAACTCTTGGTCTTTCATTGATCTTAGCCAACCTCATTTCCCTGGCGCACAAAGACTACGTGCCAGAGAAGCTTATCAAGGATATCTGGGATCATAATATCAAGAACATCAAGGCTAACACTGATATCAACTCTTCCAACTCGCACACTCTCATGACATCATGGATTGCAGTCGCTGGTGTCTTCACCTATAATGATACGGGATTTATTGCCGCTAGGGCCGGTGAGTTCCGGACGCTATGGGACTCAATGGATTTCTTCAAGACTGAAGGCAAGCTTGGAATGACTCTGTTTGACCAGGCACTCGTAGCCGTGTTGTCCCTTCTGAATGCTATACCACAGGTCGAGAGATCAACAGCTAACTTCTTCATTGACTCACTGCTCAGAAGGCTTCCACTTCTCAAGATTCTCAAGAAGAAAGATGATCATCTGAAGCCAACTATTGTTTCCATTGAGAACAGAATCTTTCAGATATTCCTCAAGCTGAGTGATTTCATTAAGAATGAGAAATCCTCCATTCTGATCCAAGCTGTGCATAACTTTTCCAATGCTGCTGAATTCGAAACAAATCCTCCAACTGGAAACCTTCTGAAGGGTTCCAGCTCGTCACGCGATGGTACAGATACCCTGATTTATGGAACATCAGATCTTAGCGGGCGTTCGTCTACATTGACTTCCAAGTTTCTCGGTTACAGAATTGATGAACTGTATCTCAAATACAGGGATCCTGTATTCCCAGAAACTCGGGATTATTCTATTGACTTCACCACTTCAAAACCAGATGGGTCCATTGGATTCAACAAGTCCAAAAGCTGGCTGGAAGATTCTACGTGGGTAGAAGAACTCGAGACAAGTTTACTGGTGAATCCAACAAGCTCATCTTTGAGGAATGACTACTTTCAGCCGATTCTTATGGAGAGGTACTCCATCTATAGAGAATTTGCTCCTCCTGTTGAGACATCATTAATAGATTCATCTATTGAGATATTTTCAAAGAGTTTCTCCTCGCTTTCCCCTAAGGTTCAACTATCATTGCTTGAAAACCTGAGATCCAACCTTTTGAGCAAGACTAAAACTAGGTTTGAAGAGATTGCATGTGCTGTGAATACTGCGATTGTACTGAATGGCGTGCTTACTGTTGGAGAGAGAGAGGCGCACAAGTTGGATAAGGGTGTCAGTGTGGTACTTCTTGAAACATTGAGAAGTATTTACGACATGAACTCACAGGATCCTGTTCTGTCAAAGTATCTACTTGTGTTGAATTCACAATGCATTGGTATTCTAATCTCAATGAGTTCCCTGACTGATCAGATTCCGGTGTTCATCAAGCGAATCGTCGATGGTGAGGATGCTGAATCGCGTTGTTTCAATGCACTAATTCTGAGTTATGTCTATCAATTCGACTCTTCATCCCAGTTTGATAAGATTCTAGAGGTTTTGCTGAAATTGGTCGATGATCCTCATCCTTATGTTCACTTTTGGTCAATGGATGCCCTATCCACGATAATAGATAAGCATGTGGTGATCAATACCCAGAAGGCAGTACACATACTGGATATACTAGCCAAGTGTTACTTGAACGATGAGTTCGGAGTTTTTGGATTTGGTTCGTTGGCCTACCTCAATCTTGAATTTGATTCCAATATGATTATCACCAAGGTTTTGAGAAATTTGGTGAATTCACTGGGACCAGCCATCGCTGATCTGGCAAAGGAGCAGAAACAGATCTTAAATAGTCTTGTATGGGGATTGATTTTCAACCACAGAAATCCTCAGATTCATATTGAAAGTTTGAAGCTGTTGCAAAATATAACAGTGTTTGATCCACAGTTTGCCACTCAGAAGAAGTTGACGGATATACTGTCCTTTACCATTTCCAACAACCTTTTGACCAAACACATCGGCTCATCACTTTCTATTGGGATATATGAGGAACAGAATGAATTATTCCAGTTGACAACATCCAGGCGTCTACTTAATGTTGCTTTGGACTTCTTATTCCAATTGGTGAAGACGTCTGCCGACAAGACATTCATTGATCCTCTTGAGAATTTGGTTTGGTCTTGTTTTGAGCTGTATCCAGATTCTACAATAATCAGAAACTTGGTGTTTGAGTGGCTGGATACCACGTACGACATCAGATGGTTCACAAGACTGCAGAAACTCTTCTTCACTTCCAAGTATGTGATAATTGGCGGTCTCTTGGTGAAATACAGGGAAACTCTTGAAAAATTCAACCACAAGAGAGTCGAGGTTGATGTGAAAGACGAAGAAGCACAGTCGATTGCTCAGAGAGAGGATTCAGATGGCTCAAAATCGGGTTCAAAGTCCACTGATATCTTTTCTGCTAAGACTGACCCAACCAGTCCTGAGTTTAAGGTTGCCATTCTGAGATCCCTTAGACAACTGCTCAATTACACTCTGAAAGATGAAAGACTCTACCAGCAAATGTCCAGCAGAGTTTCAGATCTTGTGAAGATATCCTACGAATCATCCACTTCTTCCGCTTTGGAGCTGAGACTCATTGGTGTGGAACTACTTGGTGATATCATCCAGATATATTCCAGTGTCAGAGACCCAATATACCCAGAGATGTCTCTTTTGGAGCAACAACAGGCACAAATAACGTCGGCCTTGGTTCCTTGCTTTAATGAAGGCAGTACACCTCTTCTTGTCAGTCATGCCATTAAGGTTGTTGCTATGTTCATTGGATCCAAGATCGTTCCAGTATCTAAGCTGAACCGTTTGGGTAAGATCCTCACTGGGTCGCTTGAAGACTTGCAAGGTCCTGAAACTGATGGTGCTTTCCACGAACTGAAAGTGAATGAGGCTGTTATTGTTAGTGAGGCCGGCCAACAGCGTGTGAAATTATCAATTTTGAATTCATGGGCTGAGTTGAAGATCCTTGCAGCTAAGTATCATACAGATGATGATCAAGATAACGAGTTGAATGGTTTAGTTGAGGAGCATTTGGACTTGTTGCTACCGCTTTGGATTAGCACATTGAAGGAGTATGCGGTGATGAAACATGGTGCTGGTGATGATGCGGTCAATCTGTTCAACGACTGCTGGATCAACTTCGTTGACGTGATTGGGTTAATAACCCAGGAGAGCCCAGATTTGATCACCGAGATTCTACAAGGGAACGTTGATGGGTTCTACTATATGATGTACGCCCACTGTGTTTTCTCCCTGTTGGGAAGCAACTCACAGGGCGTGGATAAGCTATCAATTTTGGAAGGTTTGATAAAGATTCTGAGCAGCAAGGATCTGTCACAGATTGTGTTCCATGACGATGTCTTCTCCGAGACCATTGAGATCTTTGAACGCCTCATGCTGACAGAATCTCTGGAGCTGAAGTCTCTTTTGTCTGATCTCACCAGTGTTTTATTCGCTACTGCACATTCTGTCGACTCATTTGACACCAATGCTGATAAACTCTTTGATATCATCAAACTCAACTTTCAACCTCTTCTCCTCCTGGTTCCATTAACTGATGATTGTGTGGACGATGAGAAACACCTATCAAACCAGGAAATTCAGTTGGTGAAGAAGACACTGAATATCATCAACCTAATGGTGTCTCAGTTTCCAGATATAATCCAGTTGGACCTCTATGCCACGATCTTAAGCATTCTATACAAGATCTTTGAGAATCACAGTTCACTTGTTCCCCATGTCTTGCCTGTCTTTAAGGACACGTTGGTGAGATTATCTGCTTTGAACTCCACTGAGATGATAAATAACTTTTATCAACAGATGAAGAGTGTGCTTCAAAAGATTGACAAAGTGAATGGCCTACTGATATCCAGTGTTCTTCTTACCTCTGCTGATTCCCTTCGCATGAATTCTGAGGATATTGAACGTTTCACTTCAAGCTTGACTGATTCACTAGCGACAGCCGAGCTCACTATGATTGCCACCAAGACAGTCAAGAACATAGCAGCCACACCAACACTTCAGAATAAGACCATTCTAAAGAGATTGCTCTCGAAACTTGTGCTACAGTCGGTTCGTTCAGACGACCCTAGAATCTATGTGGAGGTGGTTATTTTGATCCTGAAGCAGTCTGAACTGGATCAGAAGGTACTAGTTTCTGTCCTTGTTCCAGTACTTCTTCAGATTGCTGGATCATCTGAAGATGTTGGTTTGAAGGAGTACGCTCGTAAGAGACTGTTACTTCTGATTTCTTCTTACGGTCCTGTTTTCAAGGCTGTTGTAATGGAAGTTCTTGATGATGAGCAGAAGGCAGCTACGAAGGCCCTGATCGAGGGTGATTCAGAGAAGGATTCAGAGGACACATCTCTTCTGTCTGAGTCTAAGATCAAACTGAAGTCATTTGAATAGAAATTGTCTAGTATTAATTTAATTATTGTGATCAGATCTGGTTGTAGATCTTATATTTGTGGTAAAAGAAAAAAAAAATGTTGATGCGATGAGGCCCACTAAATCTAATCTAGCATATCCCGAGTAATCAATCAATGAGCAAGCATCTGGCATCAGGGCTTCTCGGAGCTGGTCTTACGGCATCAATCGCTAACTTCTTTTGGGGAAAGACCTCAACTCCCACGGAGAATTCACCTGCTGGATCCCAATCATCCAGTACACCACTACCAGTTCCAGTTGGAAGACCTTCAGTTCCTGGTGGGAAAGTGCCCATCAGACCGTCTGAGTTCTTCAAGTACGGCTTTCCTGGTCCGGTTCATGATCTTGAGACTAAGCAGGAGTTTGTGAGTGTCTACGACAGACAGAAGCGCAATCCTTACTATGTCGTGGAACACATCACCAAGGACTCCCTCAAATCTGATGGTCAGGTCGACAGAAAGAAGTCCATCTTCAAAGAAGACGAGGCAATCCCTGCTAAGTTCAGATCCAGACTGCGTGATTACTTCAGATCCGGGTACGACAGAGGTCATCAAGCACCTGCGGCCAACGCGAAGTTCAACCAGACTGCCATGGACGAGACCTTCTATCTCACAAACATCTCACCACAAGTCGGAGAGGGATTCAACAGGGATTACTGGGCTCATTTGGAGCACTTTGCGAGACAGTGTACGAACAGCTACGAGTCTGTCAGAATTGTGACGGGTCCTCTATACCTGCCAAAGAAGTGTCCAGATGGGAAATTCAGAGTGAGCTACGAAGTCATTGGAAATCCACCAAACATTGCAGTTCCAACTCATTTCTTCAAGATGATCGTCGGTGAGAAGCCAGGAACTGATAACGCTGTGTCTGTTGCTGCTTTTGTCCTGCCTAACGATGTCATTGACAACAGCATTCCACTGAGACAGTTTGAAGTGCCTGTCGAGGCATTAGAGATCTCGTCTGGTCTGACATTCTTCCAAAATGTCCCTGAGAATAAGAAGAAGAGTCTGTGCCAGGAAGTCAGATGTGAAATCACAGTCAGAGACTTCAGTAACGCCAACCAGAAGCTCCTTCCTGCCCCAAAATAGATTCATACCAAATATAGAACAACCACATTAACTACATGAATCGATAATTTATGATCACGTTATATGTATATGCCGTCATTAAGTACCGTATTCTATAATGCAAAATATGTATGTGTGTGTCTCTCTCTATCTGATCTTCCTTAAGAACTGGTTATACTTGAGGAATTTTGGTGTTCTGCTCTGCCAAAAGTCGACGAATCGAGTGAATGTGCTGCTCTTGATCTTATCAAAGGCGATTTTGCCATGAACGTTCCTCACAATATCCATTGTGATTTCGAATTTAGACAATCCAAGTTCATGAAGTTCCTTGAAGCACCAAGTCATCGTCTCGTTGTCTTTGGCTGCCTGAGCTTTGAAGTAAATGGTCTTGAGAATCATTATCTTTGATTCGTCATTGATGAGGATGAAATTCACATTGGATGGTTGATCGAATGGATTCAAACGGAGACAATCAAGTTTCTTCGTATTTTCTCTCATTTGTGTCAGTTTGGTTTCAATCGATTCACCCGCTTCAAGTTCGTTCAAGTAATAGATCTTGTTTGTGTAATTCTTTGTGGAATTGGTGTAGAGTTTCTTCATGATTGAAATGTTCTCTGGCTTCATTGATAAATACTTGAAGAACATAGAGGTAACCATCGACCAGAATGGATCTTTCCTGAAGTAGTAGAACTCATCAAGCTTTATCTGCTGAACATTAGTCAAGAATCTGTTAATAATCAGCGAGTGTTGTGGTGTCAGTTCACCCTTTGAAGAGTTGATTAAATGGTCAATGATGTTCAGGTATGCATTTTTGGCGTACTTCACCTCCAGATTATCAGCAAATACAAGAGCCTGTTCCAGCTGGCCCTTTTGTATGAGACTCTGCACAATAATAGAGTTCTCCAGTGGCGACAGTTTCCCAAAGTTGTTCACGATCTCCCGCAAGAGCTTCTCGATGCTCTCCTGCTTTTCCTGAAACCTCAAATTCACCCAAAGCAACTCGTCAAGTGTTCTTCTTTGATAAGGTGGTTGTATTGATTCCAGCATTGTGTTTATCAAGTCTGTGTCACGTAGTCTCCCTGCAAATCTAATGATATTATGTACCAGAACCTCGTTCTTCTCATTAGTTATCAAAGTATCGAGTGGTTGCAATTTCTTGATAATCTCAGCTGAAACTGACTGATAGGTCCTCGATCTATTGAACACCTTCAACAATTTGGACACTATCACCGGATCATGATCCCGTACGGTCATTTGTGGGTATTCTATCAGTATTTTGCACCAGGTAATGTAGCAACCACTCACATTGGCCATTCTGAAATTGATATCGATTAATTTGTAGTAGTTCTGGAGCTTCTGTTTACCTGACATGCCATTGTTCGTTAAGTCGTAATCAGTGTGATCTATCACGAACTCCAATAGTCTCTTCTGTAAGAAGATATTAAGCGTATCCAGCTTGTTCTCCAAAATCTCTGTGTTTTCAAAGTGATTGAATCTGTACTTCTTCTTCTGGCATAAATCGATCATTGATCTGATTGTGAATTCTTCATAGGCTGGATTCTTGATTAGAAGAGCATCCACCACGGTCTTAACACTGCTATAGTCAGCATCATTTCTTAATACTAACACAGTGGCAATTTGAACATTGTTGAAGAACAAACTGAGCTCAATCACAGAAGCTAAGAATCCTTCATCGTTAACATCCAACGTAAGAACTTTATCAGGTTTGGCCCCAGTGAACGAATCCTTCAGTAAAGCTGATTTCAACAGGAGCCATACTTCAATCAATTCCTCTATGTTCCCATGCTTCTTCATTCTTATTATCTCCTGTATGATAAATCTCTGTAAACTGGGATCTCTCATTATTCCCATAGTGATACGACCCATGAGGTTTCGAAGCACCGCATTGTCCACACTTATCTGTGCCAGAATACTCTCATTGCAGAAGGTCTCCATATTGAACTCATCGTCAGCTCTATTAGGTTTCCTCGAACCAGTACGCTTCTCTTCAAGGTATAACACCTCAATCAGCTTCAAATTACCACCCGTCTCGAGAATTCTGGTCTTCATTCTCTCCTCATCAGACAGGGACACGTCAAGTCTCTGCACGACACCATCTTTCACCTGTAGTCGTGGGGGTATCTGTTTCGTTCTTCTCGTGTTCGGCTTTAAAGCACTTGGTACTAACGATGATAGAGGCCGCACACGGAGTATCTGTATCGGAGTCTGAGCCAATAGCAGCTCTGACCCCCGTATCCTGGTGCTGAATGCCAGCTGCCGGAGTCTCATTGATTGCTGTGGGATGTGGCGGCGATAGTCACACTCTGCCGTGCAGTGAAGTTACCAACTTCTTTTACTTTGTCAGTTTGGTGAGTGTAGATGAGCTTTTCTAGTTTTTTTTCCACTAGCGACTCAAGTTTATTTCCGTTTACGGCAAGAAACACGAGTCATCAATGCAAATACACTACTACAACTAAAGGTCTCATCCAAACAAAAGGTTGTCTATAACCGTTCATCGCATATACATATTCTAACTCCCACTGTAGCCTTTTCTGTGTGTATAAATATATCAAGGAATGATCCACTTCTCAATAACCTTCATTTCTTCCCACTTTGATTAGAAACAACACTAACATCCAGATGGTGGTGTCTCAGCTTCTTACCTCCCACAGGACTCGATGTCCCGTTCGTCGACTCCCCATAGGATCCGTTAGAACGGGCTGATTTGCTGGACCTCGCAGATATCAACGAAGAGAAAGATGAGGCTCTCTCAATCTTGGACTGGGCAGATGATGGGGGTCCCTTGGGTATCGCATATCCATTGTTGATGTTCAGTCCACCAGGGCTCAACTGGAACTCCTTTTCCGAATCAGTAGGAGAGTAGTTGCCGCTCATCACGGCAGTTGGTGAAGTCGGTATTCTTGGGTTTGTGGTGGAGCGTCTTGTGATTGGAGTGTTCTTTGGATCTGTGTTCAGCTTGATTCCTTCCAGTGTCAGTGGATGTTGAGAGGATGCAGCAGAGTTCCGAGAATCAGTTCCCTTTCCCTCCTGCTGGTTCATCGGAAGCTCATTCACAGAGTCACACATGGACATGGCTGGAGCAGAGTTATGAGACGAATCAGACTCATTGTGGTCCTCGACAACAGGTGGTAAGCCGGTCTGTGAGCAGCACGACAGCATAGGTTCTGAGGCATTCGGTATCTCACCATCTCCGAGAGGTTGACCCACTGCAGTGGCTCCTGAGGGGGCGAAATCCAACATAGACTTGGTTGGTTGCATCACTGGAGAGTGGGCTGAACTAGGAACTGAATCAAAAGAGCCTCTTCTTTGGAACATTGGGTGAATCTCATTCTCATCGTCTTCTCCAGATGCACAGCATTCCAAATTGTCAAACCATGGGTCTTTCAATAAATCATCCATCGTATATCTGAACTCTGGATCATAGTCACATAGTCTCCATGCAACTCTGGCCCCTCCCACACTGTGGAACTCCTTAGCGTATTTGAATTCAATACCCGGTCCGTGGTTGACATCACCATTTCTGAAAGAAGGATTAGCAGAAATGTACGTTTTGTAGGAGCTCACGAAGTCTCTGTACTGTTGGTCGGATGTTGCTGCTGATCTGAATGGAGCATTCTGATAAATCATCACAAACAAAATCACTCCAACACTCCACATATCCAGTTTGTAAGGGTCATACTCCCCAGTGTGGTCCTTCTGTATCTTCATGATCTCTGGAGGAACATATGGAGGGGACCCAACGAAATTGCAGAATTTTTTCAAGGGAGAGTCCAGATCCTCAGGGTCTTCATGGGTAAACTCGGCAATACCAAAGTCGGTGACCTTGACAATTCCATTTCCATCAATCAAGATATTCTCTGGCTTCAAATCACGATGCACTATTCCCTTGGAGTGAATAAAGTTGACTGCAAGAACCAGCTGTTTGAAGATACAGAACTTCTCATTCAATGGGTGTGACTTCCAACCAGGTCTGATCACAAGATTGAACAAATCACCACCAGGGCAATAGTCCAATATGAATCCCCACCCTCTCGTGATATTCGTTGTAGTTTGTATCTTCAAGCAATAGTATGTAGTGACAATGTGCTTGTTGTGGGATAATCTTTTGGCGATTATGAACTCCTTAGATGCTCTCTTGTAGAACTCGTCGTCAGTCTCATGAGGTAGTAGTTGGAACTTTTTCAATGCGTAATGCTTGAATGTCTTCTTATGTTGGACGAGGAAGACAGTAGCGGATGCACCATCACCCAGTTTCTTCCGGTTCTTCTCAGGAAATATGAAGGCATCACTGAGTGTGTGGAATTCCTGTTTCAATTCCAGAGGAAGATAATCATTCGGATCCCTGATAGGAGTGGAAAGAATGTGCTTTTTCTCATCATCCGAGGAGTTCACGGTTGAATATGTGGATGGTGTTCTTGAGTTGATTCCGTATGGGTTGTAGATCGGTTTGTTATGGTTGGCAGTATGATTGAGGGAGGACGACCGCGAGAGTCCACCAACGACTCCCTGGTTGCCAGCATGAGCTGTATTGAGTCCCCTTGGGGCAGCAATATCTGAACCGGTCCCCAATACGTCAAAGGACTTTCCCTTCACAAATGGATTGGCCATGTGGGCCTTTTTCAAATCAGACAACTGGTTGGTTGTTGGGACCGCAGTGGTAGTCTGAGCGTTGCCATTGGCCAGTGTGGCTGCGGGTGGTGGTCCGTCTAGCCTGAAGGTGCTAGCTCTGCTCCTGATACCGAAGTGATGCTTCTTTTTGTCCTCTCCGGTGCTGTCATTGTGGTGGGAGTTGGCCCTGAGAAACTTGAGAGGGTTGTGTGACTTCTTCTCGGAGGGCGTCTTTGTGAGCGGCATGGCTGGCAAGTGTGAGGAGTGCGGACGTCGTGGTGAGCGGGCGGGCGGCAGAGACTATGCTTGCTTGCTTGCTTGTGCTGGAAGGGCAGTGCGGTTGTTGGAAGAGAGTATCAACTCATAAATTTTTGGAGCTCGCTCTAATACAAATTAATTACGAACCGTGCGAAGCTGTTCTTTCTCAGTCCCTTTTTTTTTGGGTTAGTCTCTCAACTGACTCTCAACTCAAAAGTTAAAAAATAATGAGACTCGGAGAAAATTATCAGGTGCAGACAATCACGTGAAAGTCATGTGAAAGTCATGTGAAAGTCATGTGAAAGTCACGTTTCAGAGTCTGAAATTCTGCACTTCCCGCTATCTGAAGCACGTTCAGATACCGGACAATTGATAAATGTAGGGACTAGACCCCTAATTTATTACAAGCTGAGACAGGGACCAAAAATGAACCGTTGATAAGGTTCTCCGTCCCAACTGTCCCGTCCCAAAACCTCGACATTGAAGCCAAGTCCCGAACCCCGAACTTTATCTGGGTTGCGAAAGTCTTTGGCATTGACGGTTTCCGGCTATAAGAAATTACAGTTGAGAGGGGATTCACGTGATTGGCACTCTGCATCCGTTTTCGGCATCTACTTCCGCCACTGGGACTTGGGACTTGAGACTTGAGACTAGTCTTCTGAATCTGTGCTCTCTGTGCTCATCGCCTAGGACTAATAACTACTACTCATCGAGACTCACAGCATCATGTTGAGATCCCTCTTCTTTGCCCCAAACAGGACGGCGACCAGTCTGTTCCTCAAGCCGACTGCGAGACTAACCACCAAGACTCACCTCACAGGACTCATCACCAGCAGAATCATCTCAAGCAGAACTTTCACTTCATCAAAACAGTCATTATTCAGAATCCACAACGCATACAAGAGCAATGTCTCCACGCTGAAGAAGTCTCTTCTGTATGGTGGTCTCTTCATTGCCGGCACAGCCATTGCAACGCCCTACTTGTTCCAATATACGCCATTATCCTACTTCAACAGACATCCACAGCAATTAGTCTATGGAATAATGGCCACTAACTTAGTAGTCTTCGGGCTATGGAGGCTCCCACAGTTGTACAGTACACTCAACCGTCACTTTCTACTACACAAACAGTCATTGACTTCAACCTTTTCATTGATTGGTAACTCCTTCTCTCATCAGGAGACATGGCATCTTGCCATGAACATGCTTGCATTGTACTCATTTGGTACTTCGCTAGTACAAGTCATAGGAGCATCACACTTCACTATCCTTTACCTGAACTCTGCAATGGCTGCTTCACTTTTCAGTATAGCTTACCCAATCCTATTCAGAATTCCTATGGTGGGCCCAAGTTTAGGAGCATCCGGTGCTCTTTTTGGTGTCTTTGGTACATTCGCTACCTTATTTCCTACTGCAAAGATCATGATGCTCTTCATCCCAATCCCAGGTGGTGCATCAGTTGCATTCTTGGGTTCTGTCGCATGGAATATTGCCGGCTGTGTTATGAGATGGGGATCTTTTGATTATGCTGCTCATCTCGGTGGAAGTCTTTTCGGTGTTCTGTACGGCCTGTACATAAAGAAACTTGTCGAATCCCAACAGGCAAGAAGAAAGTCTACTTTTAGATGGTAAATAGAGTGAGTCATGAAGTCGTGTATAAATATGGGCTGCTTTCAACGACCGTTTTAAGAGTCTTGCTTCTTGATTAGTCCCTCTCTGACTATGTAGTAATCGTTCTTTGAGATACTCGAAAGGTCTGTAGGTTTCCAATCCCCTAGTTCGCCCTTTGAGGAATTCTGTGTCTGACTCACGATGGCGTTTTTGATGTCACTTAGAGACAGGCTAGCTGTTTCTGCTTTTTCAACAACAGCATCAACATCAACTGCGTGAAGTTTGTTTATGAAAAGAATCTGTTCCCGTAGTTTGTCACCAATTTCTAGCTCATTATTCTCCTCAAGACCAGACATTCGCAGTAGTTTATCAATCACCTCCTTTGACACGTCGACGTCGGTAACCGTACTGGCTTTGGTTTTCGTCTGCACTACCAAGTCTTCATAGATGTTCCAGGTCGGAGTATGCACGAATTGTCTGATCTGTTCCGGTGTCGTTAGTGGGTCTAGTATTTTGGCGTTGGACCTCGTGCTGTACCGTCTTAAAATACAGCTCGTCCTGTTCAAAGTTGTCTTAAGAAACATGGTTAAATCAATGGATCTAGAGTATTGTGGTTGTTGATGCCTGATTTTGATTTTTTTTTCCATTTTTCAAGGAACCCCAGAATTCGAGCTTCACAAGGGCAGGACCCTCCGAAAGAACTGGACCAAACCGGAGTGTCTTCTATGCCATTTGAATGGGGACAGATCTAATGCCTGATATGTGGTATGGCCGCTATTCGAACGTCACCAAGTGGTTCAATGTCAGATTCTGTATATCTAACCTTTCGTAGAGTCGCAAGTTGTAGATATTCTGGAAGTTAGACGTTTTGATAGGGAAAAAAAAGGGGGCACAACGGCCCGCTTTCCGTCACGAGTAGGACCTTAGTGATCGTAACTATACAACAGAACTACACGTATAAATTTTGAGAAAGTCAGATTCAGATCAGTTAATTCATCAACGCTACGTCAGACTTGTTTGTTGATCTTGACACAAAAAAAAAAAAATTGGGTGATACCCCAAAAAAAAAAAAAAGAGGAAACCACAAAACCCGAAAAAGAAGGAAACCACAAATATACCACAAAGACACAAATGGACTCCCGACCCACTAATTCAACAAATACGCATAGAAAAGTGCATATTTTTATGCGTATTTCTGAAAAAGTGCATAAAAAAAGGCAGGTTTTCCGTTATTCTCATGCAATTGTGAAGTTTAAATTGAAGAGGCCAATAGTTAAGGGGAAATTTTCGAAATTGATCAAAAAGCGTATTATGGAAAAATAAAGAATATCATAGACTTCTACGGCTCGACAATAGTAGAATTCCGTCTTCAAAGTAGGATTTTACCCTTCTTTTCACTGACTTCATGCCACTTTTCCTTTCCAGAAATCTACAAAAGTGCTAATCTGAACTTTTTTGACAAAAAAATGTCAATTTTCAAAAAAAAAATCCAATTTTTTCTAAAAAAGTGCATAAAAATATGCATGTTTTCAAAAAAGTGCATAAAAATATGCATGTTTTCAAAAAAGTGCATAAAAAAAGGCAGGTTTTCCGTTAGATTCATGCACCTCACAAACTTAAAATTTGGGAAGTCCAACTTTCGATCAAAATTGTGGGTCAAATACGTATCTCGGTCTCTGGAGTACTTACGGAGGGACTTCAAAACCAGTTGGACTCTAAATGTCTGTTATAGTGGGATACCTTTTTCAAAGCAGAAGATTCCGCCCATTTTAGATGATTTTGGCCAATTTTTTATTTTGACAAATCTCGAGTTTTTGAACAAAAGTGCCAATTTCAACTTTTTTTTAAAAAAAATGACAATTTTCAACTTTTTTGAAAAAAATTCAAAAAAAAAAGTGCATAATTTTATGCACTTTTCTAAAAACATGCATAATATTATGCACTTTTTCAAAAATATGCATATCTTTATGCACATTGACCGTTGGATGCCAAAAACTTTTGGGTACCTGTTCAGGTATCAGCATACGTAATAATAAGAGAGAATACAGGTTATTCAGATAATTCTAACGGCCCGTGTTAGTGGATTCAGTCTTTTAAAGTATCTTATTCACGCCATTATTAGTTGTTTTTGGTGGATTTTTCGCTTCGAATTCCAATCGTTAATCCAAAAAATCGGTCGTTCGACCCGAAAATTGAAATCGTTAATCCAAAAATTATAAAAAAGTGGGTCGAACGAATTGTTTTTGGATTAACGATCGGAATTTGGGACAATTCCCATAGTTAAGAGCAAGATTTTCTGGGTTTATTCGACCCTAAAATGAAATCGTTCGACCCAAAAATCATTCCATTCGACCCAAAATACGAATCGTTCGACCCTAAAATTTATTTTGGGCACATTGATAAACGGATAGCTTATCAAAAGAATATCAGGTTAGTTTTCAAGTATTATAGTTATCGATGCATATTCTGCTACGTAAGAGTGTCATATGTCTCTTATTCGGCTCTTTGACGAGTGTATTGACCAATAATTGGTTTTTCTCATTGGCTATTGTCCCCCGAACTCACTTTTATGTCATTTCTTTTGTGTTTTTTGGTTACCACTTTTCCAAACCATAATTCAGTCATCAAGATGGAGACATCCACGAGGCCTGGTCGGCACTTACCTTCAAATATTGTAGATCTGCCTTTCCCTTCTTTGATGCTTTTGACAGTTTTTTCTAGAACTTGGAACGACAGCTAATTGTGAAGTGGTGCTGTTCAGGGAATCGCGTACATCTTCCTATTATTGGAAGAGGAACATATCTGATACTTTGAAGATGGCATGTTGATAAACTTCTCGTTGGTTTACTCTCTTTCATAGAAGGATTCAATTGATTTATTGCATAGTTGCGGAGTCCTCTGCTGGTATCGTGAAGTCTAATCTATTCCTTGAAATTCTTATAGTCAAACTGACAGTAACAACGTACCAGTATTGAGCCATGTCATGTATCGGAACAGCCTTTGAGTCAAGCATTCCTTTGCTCTTCTTATAATTTAGGACATGATACTGGTCTTTATTTGCCCTTGAATATTTGGAAGTCACTCGTTTTGTCTCAAATAGAACTCGGCCTCATCAGTAAGACAATGCAAGGTCTGTTCGGATTGTGTCAACCTACTACATTGTACACATATCTCTTTATTTCCAAGCCATAATAATGATATGAAGACTCATTGTCATTAATACATGGCTGGAGCTCAAACAAACAAGATCTTGAACTTTAAATGGTCAAGTGTACTACATTTGTCCAGCAGTAAATACGTCGACACACTGTACGTAACTCCTCTTAATTATTATATGTCGCATTTCTCTATCTCATTTCTCCTAATTATTATTCAAAATCTACAGATCAATGGTCGGCAGAGATGTCTTATAAATGCTGGTTCTATAAATTAGTGCAAGAATACGTCTCCAGGGCTGTATCAGAAAGAGGAAACTAATCACGTATTATCATCATGATGATCTTATGACTGATTTACAATTTCCTCGGGTGCACATGGAGGCGGAGAGAATTTGAGATAGTTTAAGGATTTGGTTCTTTTTGTCAGTTAATTCGTGCGAGAGAGAACTCGCAATGTTGGTGAGCATAACGAGGGAAAGAGATCAAGAAAGAAAGAGCATTGAGAAGACTCTTTAGAGCTATTGATAATGGTGCTAGTGAATCCATCTGCAGGGAATGGTACATAATGAAGCCACAGATTTTGTGGTTTTGATAAGTCAATTGGAAGTCGAGAATGAGTTTGAAGATATGGATGACTTCAATGGCCGTCCTGCATATATTCACTCATTAAGACGGATTTATGCAAGGAATTGACGATGCTAACCTTGAAACATGTCCAAAAGCTAAAGCTGGATGAAAGCACACACTCTCATCTGAAGAAGCTGGAAACTGGGCTCATTCCTACTGAGTCTGATAGCTATGACGAGGAAATTGAGTCATGTTGTGCCTGCGAGCCGCTCCATGAAACGTATCGAACTTCCAAAGTTGACAGACCCATCGGGGAGTTTGAAGATGTCACTCATTGCAGTGATATTTCCATCAGAGAACAGTTTAGGAGGTGCTCTAACTACAGATTGAGCTCAGGTGAACAGTTTCTTGATGAAGATGCAGGGCAGTCATTTTATGGTGAGGCTCATAGGGAATTACTTGGGTCAGTTGTGACACTTACGCTTGCACAGCTGGGTGCCTGAGCTTATCGATATCCTGGAGATCGAAAATCTGAAACTGCCACGATTCCCATCGTTTAACAGACTGAAAAGTCTAGCTCTTACAATTTGAGAGTCCTTAAGATTCAAATCTGAGTGAACCATCTGTAATGTGTCAAGACGCGGAGAGGGAAAGGGCGAAGATAACAATGAAGGGCTCATTATTCCTCGTGTGCAACCAAAATCGAACAAACATGCACTGATTAGAGTCGAATTGGAGAACGCAGGCGTGAGTACATTAACAGCGGATAACCTTTGCGACCTAATGTTGAATTTCACTTGGGATTATGGAACAGAGAGCCATTTGACGGAGAAGTTTAAGGCTCTAAATATAGCACAGTTCTTTGTGGGCTTACCTGCTGTATTTGGGCATTCGAACACCACAAATCTAGTTGGATTGAGCTGGAAAGAGTTGTTCTCTGAGTTTGAGTTTTCTTGAAGGGATTCACTAATGCTCTATTCATAGATTACTGAACTATTCATACAATATTGACTGATTTAGTAGTAGTTTCGTAAACTGCCCTCCCTCACGTCAAATCGGCTTCTTGAAGGGGGGAAAAGTGATATATTTTAGCTTTGTATCAGCTTTGGCTAATATTACATCTAGTAGTAGGGCCTACAACATCTCACCCTCCATTTGCTGGGGACTTCACTAAACATGAAAGCCTCCCTCACAGAGAACTTCGAGTGGCATCACCTCACTTTCCTCACAACCGATACCCTGCATATTGTATTCCAAACTGGCCATGCATTTGAGAATATATCAGGATACTGGTCTCCCTCTTTCTCTTTGGCTTGTCAGTCATCTTATCTGGTGCGATTTGATATTAATATCCATCTGCAAACTGTATCTAGTGGATTTTGTCTCTCCCACCGTATTCTTCAACGTTGCCCAAGGCCAGGTCGCATTATGCAGTCCATAACTTAATAATATTGGAAAGTCATGCATCGGTAACTACGAGCATAGTTTACGGAGTTTTCAGGCCTCTTTCACTGATATTTGGTGGCATTGAACATCTTGAATAGTACACATTAATATTGAAGGTGCGAAAATTCAAACAATACTAGGCCCGTAAAGTCTCCTTACTAAGCTTAGAATAGTGGTGCAGATTAGCTCCAACCTTTACCACCTAATAAATTGCTCATGCGCTTTTTGATGATCATTGTTGACATTTTTGGACGCCAGGTTTTGACACAAAAACGATGAACCCCAAAAATTTTAAACCACAATTTTACCACAAACTGGACCCCGACCCATTAATTCAGAAAATATGCATAGAAAAGTGCATAATAATATGCATACTTCAGAAAAAGTGCATAAAAAAAGGCAGGTTTTCCGTTATTCTCATGCAATTGGTGAAGTTTAAATTGAAGACGCCCATAGTTAAGAAAAACTTTGAACGAAATTTCGAAATCACTCATTAGGCCTATTTAGGAAAATCAAAGCGTGTCATATAGTTCTATAGGTCCATAATAGTAGAATTCCGTCTTCAAAGTAGGATTTTACCCTTATTTTCACTGACTTCATGCCACTTTTCCTTTCCAGAAATCTACAAAAGTGCTAGTTTGAACTTTTTTGACAAAAAAATGTCATTTTTCAAAAAAAAAATCGAAATTTTTATAAAAAAGTGCATAAAAATATGCATGTTTTCAAAAAAGTGCATAAAAAAAGGCAGGTTTTCCGTTAGACTCATGCACCTCACAAACTTAAAATAAAAGAAGTCCAACTTTAGATCGAAATTGTGGGTCAAATACGTATCTCAGTTTCCGGAGCACTTACGAAAAGACTTCAAAGGCAGTTGAACTCTCAATGTCTGTTATAGTAGGATTCCCTTTTTAAAATAGAAGATTACCTCAAATTTTGATGATTTTGGCCAATTTTTTATTTTGACAAATCTCGAGTTTTTGAACAAAAGTGCCAATTTCAACTTTTTTAAAAAAAAAATTACAATTTTCGACTTTTTTAAAAAAAATTCAAAAAAAAAGTGCATAATTTTATGCACTTTTCTAAAAACATGCATAATATTATGCACTTTTTCAAAAATATGCATATTTTTATGCACATTGACCGTTAGACTTAAAAAAGTTTTGGGTACCTACTCAGAAATCCGTTTTCTTCCCCATAAGAGACAATAAAGGGTATGCATACGATTCTAGGGGTCCCGATTAGTGTAATTAATGTTTTAAAGTATTTCATTTGGTCCATTATTATTTGTTTTCGCTGGAGTTTTCGTTTTAGATTCCAATCGTTAATCCAAAAAATCGATCGTTCGACCCGAAAATTGAAATCGTTAATCCAAAAATTCTAAAAAAGTGGGTCGAACGATTTTTTTTTGGATTAACGATCGGTTTTTTGGACAATTCACATAGTTAAGAACAGGATTTTCTAGATTTACTCGACCCGAAAATCAAATCGTTCGACCCGAAAACTGATTCATTCGACCCGAAATATGAATCGTTCGACCCTAAAATTTAAAAACGATGGAAATATTTCAGGTTATTCGACCCTAAAATTTATTTGCATACGCACATTTAATCACCGCTCACGCTTGGATTTTCTGGTCGAATTTTGAGTATTGTGGTGACAAGAGGGTCCTCCTTCTGTCACAGATTCCACTGTTCTCTCACTTTCTAGAGTCAGATTCTACGGTCATAAATCGGTCCTCCACGGCCTTGTCTGAACACACTTTTAGGTACTCATTTTTCAGACTTTTTGGATTCTTGTTACCACAATTTTCTGTCTAATGTACCCATAAAATACCACCCTTGACCGCTTTGAATTTGTACGTTACATAGTTAAAGGGAAAATAGGCATTAATTATATCACTATCCCAACTCATATTCACAGACCTCTATTCATGCAGACCTCTATTTGCAACATTTTTACACAGTTCTAGAATCAATTAGACACCTCAGCACTATCAACAATCTTTACTGACTTACCTACAGTCTTCTAGTAATTGAGTCACAGGACACCTCTCGCTCACAACAAGCCTATTAATGGTCACAACATTGTCCCCAAATCCACTGCCCTCTTTCGAATCCGTATGAGACTCCGCGAAGTCGACGAAGTTCTTCTTCTCGGGCTTTGCGAATATCGAGTACACTAGCAAACCTCTATGAAGACGCTTGTATAAAGATAACTACTCTCAGTATAACGACGCAATAAAGCCAATATCGCCTGTTATACGTTATACACGTATACTTACCTGAACATTTCAGTTGAACTGTTCAGGATTGCTTAAGCTTCCCCCATTCGTTAGTCCAATTGCAGCCCCTCAAGCGAGTATCCAGCCTCAGCTTCCTTCAGGAGCGTTTCAGTGCTCTTATTCAATGCCTTACTCTTAGAGTTGAGTATAACACTCCGCACCACCTCGCCAAAGATGTTGATATTGCAATCCAGATTAGGGGATGCCAAAACGGCCAGCTTTCTCAGTAGTAAATGATCAATGACGTATTCTGTGAAATCAGTCAGTTCCCTGACAGTTAACACCCCAGATCGGATACCCAAAAGAAAGCGGTTATAGACTTGTTGCAACTCTAGCGAAGTAACAGGATGGACTGGCCCCTGGGACTGATTTGTCAGATCTGATGCCATATTTACTCATGGGTTGAATCAAACTAAGGAGGAAGATACTATGTGCGCGAGGAAGTTCTATACATTTTCCCAATCCGGAAAGGTTATGCGCACTGGAGCGATGAGCTGAAAAAAAATTTTCTACACAGTGAAAAATTACATAGGAAACAAAGACTTAACGCACTTGAACAGATCGCCAACCAAACACCCCACCACAATGGCCCAAGCTAAAAAGAAACACACAAAGGGTAACGCGAAGAACTTCATCAGCCGTACACAGGCGATCAGAAAGCTTCAAGTCTCCCTGGCTGATTTCAGAAGACTCTGTATCTTCAAAGGTATTTACCCAAGAGAGCCTAGAAACAAGAAGAAAGCCAACAAGGGGTCAACCAAGCTAACGACGTTCTACTACTACAAGGATATCCAGTATCTTCTCCATGAACCAATTCTACACAAGTTCAGAGAGCACAAGTCCTTCTCCAAGAAGCTGAACAAGTTCCTGGGAAGAGGTGAGCTTGCAGTTGCAAAGACTTACGAGGCCAACAATAGACCTAACTACAAGTTGGACAAGGTTATTAAGGAGAGATACCCAAGTTTCCTAGATGCCTTGAGAGATATTGATGATGCTCTTAATATGCTTTTCCTTTTCTCTATTATGCCTGTGATGTCCAAGGTTTCCTCTAAAGTTGTGACGACAGCCAACAAGTTGTGTCAGGAGTGGTTAGCTTACGTCTCTAGAGAGAGAGCATTGAGAAAAGTGTTTGTGTCTATCAAGGGTATCTACTTTGAAGCAGTTATCAAGGGTGTTGAAGTCAGATGGTTGCAGCCTTTCAAGTTCCCACAGATCATTCCAAACGATATTGATTTCAAGATCATGTCCACATTCTTGGAGTTCTACACTACTCTAGTCCACTTTGTTCTATTCAAGCTATATTCTGATGCAGAGCTAGTTTATCCACCAAAGCTTAACAGTGAGAAGATGAAGGGAGTTGGTGGTTTGAGTGCATTCATTCTTGAGTCTACTACAAGCAACTCTTTGACTGAAGCTGCTCCTTCTGCTCCAAGTAACGACCAAGTTCAAGAGATTTCCGAGAAGTCGCTATCTGCAGCCTTGAAGGCCGACTCCTCTAAGAAGGATGATGTCGAAGTCGCTGATGATGAGGAGGACTCTGCAGAAGAAGCTGAGCTTGATGCATTTGAGGATAAGTCTAAGAACACTGGTGATTTGTTGATTCAGCCATCCAAGAACGGTAACCCAACTTCAAGATTGTTTGAGAACTTCATCTTCTTTGTGAATAGAGAAGTTCCTTTCGATGTTTTGGAGTTTTTGATCCTGTCAGTTGGTGGTAAGGTGATTTCTGAACTGACCATCGACGAACTCAGTCTCAAGGGTGAATCCATTGATGAGAACCTACTTAAATCCGTGACACATCAGATAGTTGACCGTCCGAAGGTGAATGGAAAGGTTCAGGGAAGAACCTATGTCCAACCACAATGGATCTTTGACTCTATCAACAAGGGAGAGCTTCTACCTGTGAATGACTACCTACCTGGTGAGACACTACCACCTCATTTGTCACCATGGGGTGACTCTGTTGGCTACAACCCTGAAGCAGAGGTTGAGGACATTGATGAGGATGAGGATGAGGAAGACGAAGAGATTGAAGGAGAAGATGATGAAGATGAAGAGGATGTTGAGGATGATGATGCTGAGGTGGATGAAGAGATTGAAGCCCAGAGAGAACTGGAACTCGAAGCTAAGGGTGTTAAGTACTCTGATGCTAAGGAGAAACTAGAGGCTCAACCAGCCGGAAAGAAGAGAAAGCAACCTGCTAAGACTGCTGAAGAGGAGGAGAAGGAGTTGAAGACTATCATGATGTCCAACAAACAGCGTAAGTTGTACAAGAAGATGAAATATTCTAATGAGCAAAAGGAGAAGAAGCAGGATGAATTGAAACAGAAGAAGAGAAAACTCGAGAAGACGAAGAAACAGCTAAAGGACTTGAACAAGAAGAAATAAGTCGCTCATCCAGCATGAAAATTTGTATAATAGTTCAACCAAAAACACATAAACGGGAACTCAACTGTAGACATTATGTTTATTTAATCTCTATCTCATCTTCTAATACCTAATCTCGAATCCATCAAGTTTCTATCTGGTGTTTGAAGATCCACGAGCCCCGTGAGTTCATTCTTCAAGTTCATCAGTTCTTGTGATCCCTTTGTCAAGTTCTCAGCATCTGTCGACTTCTCAACATTTATGAAGCAGCGCATCACATACAATGCCTTATCAATGACAACAACCTCGCCGTCTTTCTGTACGAATAACTGGAATATCTCAATTGTGATGTTTCCATAGAACACTTTCACGCCTTTTATGAGATAGCTTGAGTCCTGGACGTACCCTAGCTCATTGAGGAACCCATCAATGGTGTCTTTGCCGACATCAACATAACTTTCTAGTATGTTTTGGTTTGAGACTTTGCGCTTCCCACTCACAAAGGGGACATCGAACGCCTGGATAATCCATTCTTTGTATTTAGCCACATCGAAGCCATTCTGCTCGTCGTAGAGTGTCTTGAGGTGCAGTTTGTGCTGCTCGTACTGTGTTGTTTTGGAGTTTGGTTCATACTTGACGATGACTTTGGGAGAGGCGAGGGCCACGAGAGTCGACATACCGCGTGGTTTGCATCCTGTGAGTGTTGTGAGGGAGTCGAGTGTCAGCTGGTACTGTGACTGTGGGACTGTCGCGTATAGTGAGAGGTTCTGTACCATTGTGTCCGGTTTAGTTGATTAGTAGTGAAGAGGTATAAAGTAAACATCAACACTTATGTAATTCACTACAGAGATACAGCTGACTAATTATACTACAAAGAACACAGTATTACTATACGGAATATCAGATTCGATTTAATCAAGCTTATTTACCTCCTGTTTCTCGCTGCTGTCGATCTTCTCGAGCTGGACATCCTCAGTGAAGGCAACGACGATGTATCCGATGAGCACAACGTTGGCCATGAGGGCACTGAGACCACCGGAGACTATAGAGTTAGCTGTAGATTAAGTTAGTAATAACTCAAATATGGACTAGGAAATCACTCACATGTAAAGTACTGGGACAGGAAGAACGTCACCAGTGGGAAGAAGACCATCGCGCCCGTGAAGAACACGAGTTTACGGATAACTGATCTGATGGTGATGCTGTTGTTAGTATAATCACTTCAGGAAACGGTATGAACTGGCTTTAAAAGAACTCACTGTGGAATATCGACGGCCATTGTGTGTTTTTTGTGATCTGATAAGCGGCCAAACTGACTCTCTGACGGGATTATCTGCTGTGAATTCACTCTTCTCTTAGAAAGGCCACTCACTTTAATTGTGTTGTCGTTTAACGCAATTTTCAATAAACGATTAACTGCCACTAATAAACTAATAAATACCCACACTCAATTCCCAATTCTGCCCAAATTCTCACCAGAATCACAGTCATCCCGACCAGTAACACAATCAAGAATGTCGTCGTTGAACCCCGTGACAAAGCACAAAGAGTTCGGTGGACTGTTGGGAGTTCTCTCCATCACATTCGGCCTTCCTTCATTACTAGTCCTTTTCCACCAGTTGATTAATTCAACGTATCACCAAACAGGATTCACAATCGAGTGGGACCAGGTCTTGAATTTCCACGGCAAGTCAACTGCTGATCTGTTATTCCATGGACAAACCTGGTGTTACTACCTGCTCTGGTTCTGGGGATTAGTCGTCTTTGACTTGGTGATGCCCGGGTATGCCATCAATGGAGTCAAACTTCGTGATAACACTGCCCTCAACTACAAGATCAATGGTATCTCCAACTTTGCCCTATTCGCCCTTCTCCTCGTCTACAGATTCTGGAGCACTGATGGTGAGATGCCAGAATTGCAATACTTGTACAATCATTTACTAGAATTCACTATTGTTGCCATCGAATGGTCCTTCTTCCTATCAACATTCGTCTACATCTACTCATTCTTCCCATTGCTCACAAAGAATGGGAATGGCACTAATGAGAGAATACTGGCTGTTGGTGGAAACACTGGAAATGCTATTTATGATTGGTTTATTGGTCGTGAATTGAACCCAAGAATCGGTTCATGGGATATCAAACTCTTTTGTGAATTGAGACCAGGGATGATGATCTGGCTATTGATTAATATAGCTTGTGTTCATCAACAATGGCTTCAATATGGATATGTTACAGATTCTCTCTTGCTTGTCAACATTCTTCAATTCATCTACATTTTTGATGGTGTTCTCAATGAAGAGGGATGTCTCACTATGATCGATGTCACCACTGATGGTTTCGGATACATGTTGTGCTTTGGTGATCTGGCACTCGTTCCATTTTCATATTCCCTTCAGTCCAGATACCTTGTTCTTGAAAAGGTTGAATTGGGACTCCCATTCAGCATCTTCATTCTTGTTACTGGTCTCATTGGGTTTTACATCTTCAAGGCTTCAAACATTGAAAAGAATCTTTTCCGTCAAGGGAAATTGGAGCACCTGAAGTCTATTAAGACAGACACCAAGACCAAGCTTCTCTGTGATGGTTGGTGGAAGCTTTCCCAACATCCAAACTACTTTGGAGACTGGTTGTATGCACTAACATGGTGTCTAGCCACGGGTTTCAAAACTCCATTGACCTACTATTATGTTATTTACTTCGCATCTTTGCTTCTTCACAGACAACAGAGAGATGAAATCAAGTGCAGAGACAAATACGGAAAGTACTGGGAAGAATATGAGAGAAGGGTCCCATACAAAATCATTCCATACATCTACTAAGAGGTCAAACTCACACCGGTATAGATCATTATTCCACGTGTTATTCTAAAATCTCAGCATTGTAACGCCAGTGTGTGTACTAGTATCAATCTGTATCGCATCAGCATCATCAACATCAGAGCACCCTGTCTTAAGACCAACCAGTAGTCTACCCGTTTTCTTTCTTGAGTTATATCACAGGATTCAAATTCAGCTGTATCCCCACAACTTATTGAGTCTTCTTCCCATGCTCCACCTTCTTCTCGAAGGACCCATAACTGATATCAAGCGAACTGACCCAGGATATGGCGACAGAGAGAATGAGGATCAACAACAGTGACACGATTAAACAGGAGAGAAGACCCGGTGTGAAGTATTCTGGCTTCAAAGGCACGTTTGGGACAGAGCTGGAACTTATTTCAGACATTTCTATATTGTACCTCCTAGGGAAAGATGTTTCGAAGGATGATTGATGGGTGGTGGAGTTTCAAATAAGAGAGAAGCTGCTGCACTTATAGACATTGAATTGACGGCCTAATTCATAAATAAATAATCTGTTTAGAAAGTGAGTTCCGGTCATAGTCTCGACAATACCCTCGGAATTCGCGCGCCCGTTTTGAGGGGTTCGTAAATTTGACAAAAAGCTTCAGTTCTGGCAACTTGGCCGAGTGGTTAAGGCGAAAGACTTGAATTTTATCGAGGTATCTTTTGGTGTTTCACCGCGCAGGTTCGAGTCCTGCAGTTGTCGTTATATTTTTTTAATCCTTCTAGCACTTAACTACACTATTACCCCTGTATAAACTCACTACAGGTCTGACATTTGTAGTATTACCACTACCTCTCTCAACATCTCTCCATTCCGCTTATTAGAATATTATCATGTCTAATAGCCGGGTCCAGTGCCGTCTCCTTTTTCACCCACATGATCATCTTGTTTAAATCTGTTTGAAAATTAAAAGTGTGGTCAACGACAAAGGAACCGTTCGTCGACCCAAAAAAACGATAGTTCACAGCCTCAAAGAGTCTTAAAGAGTCCACAGAAGTGCCACCAGGGTATCAAGAGTATTGGCCTGTCAGCTTCGTCAATTTGTGTTTCTGCCTGAGCTTCCAACCCCCGTCAATCCGTCAATCTAAAGACCCCCTCACAACTGTCAAAGAAGATACACAGAACCATATATCGAAGAAATCATGTCTCATCCGATTTCGAACCTCTCTTCAGCATTGAAGAATGTCAATATCAGCAACGATGGGTCACTCAATCAGAACCAGCAGGCGCAACAACATGCTCAACAAGAGCAACAACAGCAGCAACAGCAGCAGCAGGCCTTTCACCACCAACAACAACAACAACATCTTCATTCACAGCAAATTCCACAGTCTCATCTCCAACAGCAAAGGGCCCAACTTCAGCAGAATCTAATGCAGCAACAGAACCTTTCCAATCAGTCAGAGTCGAGAATTGCACAGTTCTTCAAGAACCAGCCAATTGAAGGCTATACACTATTCAGTCACAGATCTGCTCCAAATGGGTTCAAAGTCGCCATTATCCTCAGTGAGCTCAATCTAGACTATCACACCATCTTCCTGGACTTCAACAAGGGAGAGCAAAGGGCTCCTGAGTTTGTATCCATAAACCCAAACGCTAGAGTTCCTGCCATTATTGATCATAACAATGACAATTTATCCGTTTGGGAATCGGGCTCCATTACTCTATATTTAGTCCAGGCATACCTCAAGAACTTTGGCGAGTGTCCTATATGGAGTGACAACATCAACGAACAGTCACAGATCACCTCGTGGGTGTTTTTCCAGACTTCTGGTCATGCTCCGATGATTGGCCAGGCATTGCATTTCAGATACTTCCATTCTCAACAGGTTGCATCAGCAGTTGAGAGATACACTGACGAGGTAAGAAGAGTCTACGGTGTTGTTGAGATGGCTCTTGCTGAGAAAAGAGAGGCGTTGATTATGGAGCTCGATGTTGAGAATGCTGCTGCTTATTCTGCAGGAACAACTCCACTCTCACAATCCAGATTCTTTGACTACCCAGTATGGTTAGTTGGTGAAAGAATCACTATTGCAGATCTAGCTTTTGTTCCATGGAATAACGTGGTTGACAGAATCGGAATCGACTTGAAGGTTGAATTCCCAGAGGTGTACAAATGGACTAAAACCATGATGAGAAGACCAGCTGTTGTTAGAGCCCTAAGAGGTGAACAATAAGACGATCTTCATTCATGTTTCCTAATTTTACAATCACATGGAAGAAGTTTGCTGTTATGAAGTTTGAAGTTGATGGGGAGGAAAGCTAGAACTTGTGAATGTAATATGATCTTACACCTAGTAAATTGCCTTGTAGTTAAACAAAATATAGTACTACACTTCTTATCGTTGATCAACATAATCTTGTAAACAATATACAAAGAGAAATCAGTTGTATGCGTTAACTCATAGCTTTGACTTGTCTTCTTTGAACTGATCTTCGGTGACACCAGCACCCATTGCAGCAGTTGAGGAGATACCACCAGTGACCATCTTCAACAAATTGTCAATGTACTCAGCACCAGACCATTTCTGATGCTTAACAACCTCAACACCATTCTCAATCTCTGGAGCCTGGACAGTCTGACCATAAGCTCTCATACCAATCTTGGAGTAAGCCTTAGCAAAGTTATCAACGGCAAGAGCAGTCGTATGAAGACCAGCCAATGTAATGAATTGCCAGACGTATCCCAACTTGGCGAGCTTCTGAATGTATGTCTCTTGATCCTGTACACTCATGGCCTTGTTCCAGTTGAAAGATGGGGACAAGTTGTAAGCCAACCATTGGTTTGGGTATTTAGCCTTGACACCTTCAGCAAACTCCTTAGCCTGCTCATAGTCTGGCAACTTAGACTCCATCCAGATAATGTCAGCATATGGAGAGTAAGCTCTGGCACGGTTGACGGCACATTGAGTACCACCATCATAACGGTAGTAACCTTCTCTAACTCTTGGGGCATCCCAGTTGAAGTAAATGTCCTTACCTAGGAGCTTCTTAGCAAAAACTCTAGCCTCCTTGTTTGAAGTCTCAGAAAGAGGATTCACTTGCTTTTTGAATTGTGCAATGAGTTCAGCCTTGTTCTTGTAGTAACCTTCATTGATAGCGTCAATGACAGCTTCATGGAACAACTTGAGGCCAGCCTTGGAGACCCAATCATCCTCTAGCTTCTGTAGCTCAGCACCATAGACACCACGCTGCTCAGCCTCATGCAGAATGTTAGCCAACTCACCAACATTTGGGTTTGTAGCACCAACAATAAAGTAATGATCTCTGTGGTCAATAGTACTGGTGATCAAAGTAGCAGCCTCGGAATCAGTTCTAGCAACGACAACCAAGTCAGAGCCCAAGATATCAGCAGAGGCTCTAATAGCAACCAATCTGTTGATGTGTTCTTGAATAGGAACCAACACTTTACCAGCCATGTGACCACACTTCTTAGTACCTGGAGCTTGATCCTCAATATGAATACCAGCAGCACCTCTCTCAACAAACAACTTGGTGAGCTTGATGATAGCAGTGATACCACCGTGACCAGTGTCAGCATCAGCGATGATTGGTCTGAGGAAGTCAATCTTGTTCAGCTCACCACGCTTGTTGACTGGAAGACTGAGTCTCTCTTCACGTTGCTTTCTGTCATGGAACAACTGAGCAAACCAAAGCTGTTGGACCTTGTTAGGCACAGTGTCGTATGGGTAGTCAGCTAAATCTGGAGAAGGCTCATTCGAAGTTGATGCAGTGGAAGATGATTGCCAACCAGAGACATAGACAGTGTCCAGGTACTTTGCCATCTGAGTGACATGGATTGGATCCAAAGCACCAAAAGTGAACGAAGTTGTTCTGTTGGCGTCATGGTCCTCCAATAGCTTGTATAGCTTCTTTGCTTGTTGAGAGGAAGGATAGTCAATCTTTAGAGAACCTCTCTTTGTTGCAATGTCCTTTGCGGTGTAGATTCTCTTAGTCTTGTGCCATCTAGGCTGGGACCACCATTGCTCGATGGCCTTGACTTCCTGTTGGAACTCTTGTTCTTCCTTCTGTAGTGACATGACTGTTAAAAGAAGAGTGGGTGGATATGTCGATTCGTGTTGATGAGAGAATATAACGAAAAGAGCGGTACTTCTATCGAGGAATCGCGTGGGTATTTATATACGCTACTCAGAGAATAATTCGATCCGTCCTCATTTATATTGGTGGTCTCATTCATCGGATTGACGGTTGTGTCAAAAAAAAAGAGACTGGCGCCGAAAAGGCCCTTCGCCCGAGAAGCCGAGGGGCAGTGGGTGGGACTAGTCTCTGTGGAAGTATTAGTCCCAGTATTAGGCCATCCTGCATAATAAATTAGCTGGTTAGGGTTCGAGCCGGGTGAAGGGAAGCGGGTCTTGGAATGGCGCAAGTTAAAGAGACTCGCGGAGTGAGACTAGTCCTTTTTGAGAGACTGATCAACCTTTTTCCAGTCTCTAGTCCCTACCCCGGATTTTAGAGCTTCCTTTGTTCCAGTTTCCAAGTGAGTCAGTGACGTATTGAAAGGCGAATGTCGAGTGGCTACAAGTAAATACTCGACCGTAATTGAACTCCGTGCTCGGTCTAATCGTCATGCACGTCTTAACTACTGTTGAATATAATGACAGTCTCTCTCTCCGTCCGGCTGCTCATACCCCCCAGCCTTAATTATATTTAAAAGCCAGTAGTCCGCCTCTCTAAAGCTCTCGGTTACGGCCACGACTACGCAAGTCGGCAAGTCGGCATGTGACTCCCTTTAATTTCCCGTTGCGGATGCTTTGTCATCCACATTTTAAAGTGAACCCCCACGCCGTTTACAGATGAATCAAGCGAGTCATGTCAAGTCTTTGTTTACATCAAAGAAGCTTAACCAAGACGTTATATGGACGGTACTTATACAGTCACTAGTGACCACCAGAACATGTCGTCACCCACGGGACAAGGCAGATCGAGGTCCAGATCCAGGTCCGGCGCAGGAATCACAAGGTCGATCAGGGAGCAGCTCAACTTCCTAGACGACTCCAGATGGAAGGAGTTCAGCAATCGGAGACTAGAACTCATAGACAAGTTCAACCTGAGCTCTAGGAAGGCGAGCGAGCAAGATGAGGACATCCGCCAGATAGCGACAATGCTCAGGGAGGAGTTTGGCTTTCCTCCCGAGACGCTGAGTGAGTTTGACAAGCTTGTGCGGGCCGCTGTTCAGTCCGTCAGAAGGAACAGGAAGAGGTCTAGCAGGGCCCGGGTCAACGTCAACAGATTCGTGATGGTTGACGACAAGCAAAGTCCCGGTAAACAACTAGACTCTCCACAGTTTGGCTCTATCGTCAACTCCGCAACAACCTCACTAGGCAACACGCCCTCATTGACTCCATCACTCGGTGTACTATCAAGTCAACCATCACTACTCCATATATCAGAAATCAAACACGACGTCCACCATCAACTACCGTCCCACCATGGCAATCACAAATCATTGGTACAAACTGCACTTTCCAATCTCGTGCATCAGGGAATAACGCCTTCAGAAACTTCATCATCTTCATTGTCTACCTCGCTTTCAACTTCACCTAATGTCCGTAACACTCAACTACCATCTTTGAAACTAATGTTGAACAGTATTAATACACCACTACCTGGTAATCAAGGCCAGTCAAGCAGCAATTTCCCTACGTCAGGTAATGGAACAGGAGTGCCATCACAGTCAAAACAGAAGCTTCTAAAAGCAATACAGAACTCTCGCACTTGTCTCATGTTGTCAGAAAACTCACCATCAATTCATGAACAGAACCTCCTGACCCTGGGACAATCTGTTGTCACTGCCTCTGTTTCATTTGTCTTGGAGAGGTACTTCCAGGATATATCCACAGATTCTCTGACATACCTCTCAGAAAAGCTAAATCACCCTTTGAACTTGTCAAAGATCTTGAAATCATTGGGTTTCGACTCGTCGGAAGTCTTGAACTTGACAGAGATACAGGCAACAAACCTTCTCTATAAACTAGTTGGTTGTTGTGTCAAGGATTTCGGGTTTGATTCTAATTGTTACAATCTTTGTGAGATATTTCATGAAGTGATACTGAATGAATACCCACTCGTTGGAACACAAGTCACAAAACTCTCCAAAGAGTCACTGTTCATGCCAACACTGCCGATGATACCCAAAGATGCCAATAAGGAATATACAAAGACTGTCAGGCTTAAATTCTCGGAAAAGAGTCTCGAGTTCAAATATCATCCACTTTCCAATGCTGCACCTACGTTCTTTGAACTTATAGAGAACGGAAAGACAGGATTCGGTATAACAGAAGGATCAGGAATACGGAACTTCAGGCTGAAACATAACGGGACTGATGTTTCAAGGGATTCTGACCTCGAGAAACTTTTCAAGGACTTGAATAATCAGAACCTCGAGTTTGAATTGTATGAAGTTGGTAAGGGGATGACATTCACCCCATTATTGTGATAATTCGGGGACTATCCCTATTTTATAGAGTTTATAGATTAATCGAGCTATACGGTGATATAGCCAATTCTTTATCCTATTGTAATAAGACCAAGTGATTCTCCAATGAAACCAGCACGGGATCATCATCACCATGAGTCAACGAATTAAACATTAAGTAAGATGTATGATGTATAAAACTAACGGTACTTATAACTTCAAAAACAACAACTCAAACCACACAAAAAGTCAAGAATCTATTTATATGAATGAGACGATACACTCTTCAGACCAGCTGGATGGTGACGACTCAACAATATATTGTAGATAGAACGTAGCAGAACCTAATAATCAAAATCATGTTGTGAAATTTCTGTGGAATGCCTTTTGGATCATTGTGTTAGATCGCACCACCAATGTTCAAGCTCTCAATGAGACTTCTTGCCTCGTCTTCAAATCTCTTGTCATCTTCTTTTGACACACCAGTTGTGTTCTTCTGTGGTGGTTTGAGATCAAATTTCGTAGAGTAGAGAGGCTTTTCAGGAAGTGTGCTTTCAGGATCATTCTCTTTGTGAGACACAGGCTCCTGAATGTTGTTATTGTTGGTGTTGATGTGTGTGATAAGGGATGTTCTTGGTGTACCTGAGATACTGCTCTGAGTACCTGCTGACTCCTTGTTTCTGCTAGGATACCTATCAAATCTAACAGTCAGAGCACGTCCTTGAAATAGAACACCATTGAACATCTCAATAGCTCTCACTGCGTCCGTCTCGTTCGAATACGTCGCAATAGCGAACCCCTTTGAGGCACCATCAAGCTCAGAAGGTATCTCGACCCTCTGAATATCACCAGCATGGCGTAGATAGTCCTTCAGGTCCTTCCATTCAGAAGTATATGGGATATTCCCGATGAAGAGCCTCGTCTTGTCTGGGATCGGTTCCAGATCTGTGATGGTCTGGTATGGGTACTGTCTGAGGGAGTTAAGCACACGAGGCGAGACAGAAGGTGATGAGAGACCCGATTGAAGCGAGTTCGCAGCAGTGATAGGACGCATGTACCCGCCGCCAGTTGGGGGCCCTCCTGCCCTGTAGTTATACGAAGCTGCGGATCCTGGTAGTGGAGGCAATTGTGCCAGTCCAGGGGGTCCAAGTGGTGGGGGAAGGGGTCCAGGAGGGTTGTTCATGAGAGGGATAGGCGCAGGGAGTCGATACAGCGGTGGGTAGTACTCTGCGCCAGGCGGTGGTGGGCCCATCGATGGAGGTGGAGGACCCATGGCGAACTGCTGCCGTGGCGGTGGTGGTGGGAAGTATGAGTAGGACAATGGCTGCTGCTGCTGTTGTTGTTGTTGGTGGTGAAGGGGAGGTCCAGGCGGAGGGAAGAAGAGGTGTTGCTGCTCGTGCTGCTGCTCCTGTTGCAATTGCTCGTCAGTTCTCACGAAGAGCACCTGGCCCAGGTACTCTGCACCGTCGAGGTCGTCCACGAGTATCTCAGCGATGGCAGTGGAGCTGAGGGAGACGATGCAGGCACCATCGAGCACCTGGATGTGCAGGATGGTCTCCTCAGGAACCCCGCTAGGCAGAAGGAGGTCTGCCTTCACCTGGCGCCAGCGGACACCTGGTGGGAGGTTCAGGATGTGCACTGCGGCTGACTCTCTGCTCATGGGAGGGATGGGCTAGCGGGTGAGCTGGAGCCTGGTTGCGGAGGGGGGGCTGCAGCCTAGGCGGGAGTTGCTGATAATACTTTTTCCATTGTGACGTTGTGGTGGTGATCTCGTAATCGACCAGATCTGATCACGTCGATACGTTAACTACTGCAATTGTAATAATAGCGTACTACTACGGATAAGCATTAACTATACAGACTGGTGCGAGAAGACTATAAAAGAATACAAAAACAGTTAGACTTGTGTGTGATGCTTTATCTTCTCTCTTTGAATCCCCTGCGTCCCGTTCCTCTGTAACTACTCCCCTTTCTGAAACTACCCTTTCTCTCTCTGTGTCTGTGCCCACCAGTGAGCCCTTCCTTAGCTGCAAGACCAATCTCACGGGCTAGGGCAGTGCCCGGGTCAACACCGAACTTCTCAACACGAGCAAGATCTCTCTCTGCGGCAGCAACATCTTCCTCATTTCCAAACTTCTTCGCTCTGGCAATCTTCTTCTGGATCAGATCCACAGCTGCTGCTTTGCGTTCTTCAGGGCTCAACTCCTTCTTTGGCTCTGGTTTCTCCTCTTCCTCCTTCTTCTCCTCTGCTTGCTCCTGAACTGGCTCTCCTTCAGTCTTTGTCTCCTCTTGTTTCACTGGCTCCTCTGCTAGCACCTCTTCCTTCTTCTCCTCCTCGATAACTGGTGCCTCGGCAGTAGTGGCATCAACAGCAACAGCAGCAGCAGCACTATCACTTCCCTTGTCTGCCTCCTCCAGTCTAGCGACTAGTTCAGACTTGACACCGGACGTAGATAGTCCCTTAGCCTTCAACAGCTCTTTCAATTGCGCGACGGTTTGGGATGAATACGTGCTCATTGTCCTTCCTAATTTCTCAATGCTTTGGTAGTCGAGTGTGATGATTGCTCTAAGATAGTGAGTCCCACTAATTAACAACGCAAATGACAGCTAATTGTACCTCGAAATATGTCAATTTGGCGTGCTGGTCGACTTTGTTTACGCGGCGGATTCCTCGACCATTTCGCGTTTTTTCCGCATTCGTCGTATTTCCGAATTGGGTTATTTTTATAAACATCACCATATTTAATCCTCACCATTTAGTACCGGTCTAAAGCCCATCTGCTTCTTCAATTGCTCATGTGGAAGGATCTCCCCGTCAATATCAAGTTTGAGATCCTCAAGCATCTCAATATCAATGACATCAGATTGTTTATCCCCGTTGAAAGGGAACTATTCACTCTGATTCTTCTTGATGTCCCGAAGTCAACACACTTTGATCCCAATGGATCCTACTTTCCTGCTCCATTAACAGAGATTCCAAAGTCTGAAAAGACGAGGTCACAATTCAACACTGTGTTTCTGGTTGAATCTAACTGTCCTTGGGAATCGAGTGAACAGAAAGAATTCCTATTGGATAATGTCGCATACCTCGTCGATATCTACTCTGAATCGCTTTCCTCTGACTTCACAGGAATCGAACCGCCCCGTTCAGCTATGATACGAAAGCCAGAGATCCCAGTCATTAATGCAAATAACATTTATTTCAATGGATCTTTCAGTTTGAGAGATAATTCAGAACACAAGTCCACAAAGATCCACACTCTTTTCCGTCATATCGATGGCCTTATGATACCCAACATCGTCAATCTCCATCTGAATTCTAATAATTGTATCCCTAACTTGTTTGATGGTCACGTACATTTTAGTGGACTGCAATTTCTCAAGATTGAGAAAGTCTATGGTGATTATACCCCCACTGACAAGATGATGTCCCTTGGTTCGCTCAACATTCCTTCCTTGTTGTATCTTGAACTGGAGGTCTTTGACAGATGTTTTGACTCTCTACAACTTCCAAATGCCACGGATATCAAGCTCGACTTCACTGTGGCTGCTACAATTGGGGACTGCATATTGAGATCCATGAATGCACCTGAGTTGAAACTACTCACCATGATTTGGAATCCAGACCTTCATGACGATAGAGTGGTGTTATTTGACATCGAACATCTGTCTATCCCAACACTGAGTGGCATTGAAGTGAGATATGGGTCAACTCCTCGCTTAGCTTCAGAATCATTTGATCTTTGGCTTTCTAAAGCACTCACAACAAACAAGCATATCGAGCATTTCCACTGCACAAAAATGAACTACGGATCTCCCTATACACTCCCGTTTGCTGAAGGATTTCAATTTGAACAGCTGGGAATCAGATCCATGAAATTGATGATTGAGCCGTCATATCTTACAAACAACACCGAGACCAGTGATGTTCCATTGACACAGAAACATCGAATTCCAAGTCTCAAGAAACTCATTATTAGTACGAATAATGTTGAACCAGATTCGTCTGATGGTAGACTTCCTCATGAGCACTTCATACTTCCCAACATCAAAACTATCACTCTCTGTGCTGAAGAACAAGACAGTGATGAAACCATCTTCAACTGTTTGAGAAGAATCGCCAAATCATTCCCAAAACTTCATAAACTTCATATTTTTGATTTCCCTGGTCGTACCGCTATTGAGGAGCACTTTGAGAGTCCTGATTTTTTCTCACTGGGTCGTTCTGATGGATATTATGACCCTTGGGACTCTTCCTCTGGTGATGAGGGAACTAATGGACTTGGATCAATCGATTTCAATAATCTAAGAGAGTTACAGGTCTTCAATTCAGAAGATGGGGGAAGAAGACATAATTATAATGATCCCGGTGATCCAGAAGACCTTCTAAACTTGAGTGATGTTTTCTGGTTCGAGAAGCTTAAGAAAGTTAGACTGTATTTGATGGATATCGAAATTGGGGCCGCAAGAATCCCAGTGACTCTTCAGGACTCTAGCACTATCAAAGTCCTAGAGATCTGGTTTGAACATGTCCCAATTGGTGAATTCAAGATCATTGTCGATGCAAATCGCTTCTCAGAACTTGAGAAGATCGTGGTGATTGATGGAAATGGATCCGACTCACTCACGGAAAGAGACGCTATACGCCTCATTGACATTGAAGAAGATTCCTACCTTGAAGAGCCACGTTTTATTCCGATAGAGTTTAGAAAGGAAAGTGATCCTAGAAGTGCATTCATTGGAGGACCACCAGTTGAGCCTGGAACTGTGCGTGATGTTGAAGATTATGAAGATTACAGCGACGAAGACAGTGATAGTGACAATGATGAGAATATGTCAGATGATGATTATGACAGGTCAGATAGTGATAGTGATGCACCAGTAAGAGACCCGAACAGAATTTTTCCGAGTTTCTATTATGGGCACATTGAAGGTCTAACAACGGATATATAGATGACTACTACTAACTGATAGAATTAAACGCCTGTTATAATAGTTTTATCAAGATTCCTGTAGTCACAAAAGCAATAAACGTAGTCCCCAAAATGAATAGCAAATAGACAAAATAAAACATAAACTAAGCAAAACACATCCCACAACTGTACTTGTATATCCTCATAATCGTCGTTCACATATGCGCTAACCCGCTCTTCATAGCATTAATCAGTTCTTGTTCCTCGTCATGGAAAACAACATCACCATGACTCAACTTTCTCACTCCTGCCACATCGACACTCTTAAAGTCGACACCTTCTCTCAATTCATTACCAAATGTCTTGTAGATATCCCAAAAGGCCTTCTGGTCATTACCTCCTTTGAAAGTGTATGTTCCATATTCGAAGTTCTTGTTCTTGATTAATGGATCTCCCAGAAGACAAGTCTCGATCTCAACTTGTGATAGTGATGACTTCTTCTTCTTCTTTTCAGTGCTTTCAGTCTTGATGGCGATCTTGTCGACTGATTCAACAGTGATGTAATCAGGAAGTAAAGACTTTGGAATGGGATGATTTGGTAGAACATACTTCGATTCATAAGACCCATTCACATCAATTAATAAAACCTCATTTGAATTCTTGCATTTGGTAAGTAGACCATTGAAAGCATTGTTTCCATGGCTATTATATGGCTTTATTCTCCCAATCTGCTCGATTTCCATATTTGGGAGAATCCAGTTCTTCACATTTGAATCAGTAAAGAAACAATGTAGGGATCCTGATTGTGCTGTCACGATTTGGAAAACATTGCTCGAGTACCAAAAGATCTGTTGTACGATTGAACTGGTCTTTCCCCGAATCTGAATGTCAATAAGATCAACTTCTTTAGGGACCTTAGTCAAATCCCACTTGTAGATTTGATTCCCTCTCGAATTGACTGTTATCAGATGGCTGTTGTAAGGGGAAAGTGAAATCTTGGAGATACCATTCGGTGGTTTGAAACAGGCGAGCTGTTGTTGTGTCCCCAAATCAATCACAATCACTTTGGGAGATTTGATGTTCTTAGAGCTGTTCCCGTTGATGAAACTAGAAAGGTATAGTTTGAGCTTCTCCTTTATGTCTGTGTGTTCAGAATGTTGAAAGTTCTGGATGTTTTCTGATATCTTGGACAGACCATCAATTGCTGTATTGCTTAAATTCTCAATCAATCTCGAATACACCGACTTATTATACGTTGGAACGTTAAGTCTCGTGTAGGCTGTCTCTCTTTGACTCAATTCGTCGTTATCGCTTGGAACATAGGCGAGGAATCTCTCCTGGATATCAAACAAACAGTCGCCATTTCTCATCTGTGCGTTGATAGTCAAAGGTAGAGGTTGAGCATTTGTTTGATCAAAGACAGTCAATGAACCTTCATTTGTGGCAATCCCAATAAACTTCTTTGATGCTGCTCTGATCTGGAATGGGGCATGTCCATGGACAGAAGGAGGAAGGATGAAGAACTTCTCAATGCCGGTATCATCGTCAAAGTACTGGCCGATCTTCCTTTTCAAAAACACCACTTCCCCGTCTCGTTTCACTGTGAGTAGTACCGTGTATGTGTTTGATCTTGCGTCTAACTCGACAGGGGTGAAGTCAATGATATCGTCATTCGGTTGCAAGTTAGTCAAAGAGGCGACCAAATGGAGTCCTTCACTAAGCGATTCCTCACTCTGGTCGATTAAAGAGCCGTCAATCTCCATCTGTTGCAGCTGCAGTGCTGAAGGAGACCAGTCCCAGACTTCCAGTGAGTTCCCAAAGGATACGAAGACCTCCCCATTATCGCCGATCTTGAACACCTGCTGCCCGGTACGCAGCCCGTGGCCGTTGAATGCAGCACTTGCCGTGACTGGTGGGTGGTGAGAGTTCTTGACGTTGTTGTTGAAGGACTTGGTATGGTACTTTATCTTCTCCCACGTCGCAGTTGCTCCCAATTTAATGGACTGACGCGGTGTGATTGGTCTAAGAGTATTACGTGTTAGTCAAACCGAATGTGTCACATAAGCCCCCGGGGGAGATAGAGAGGGCAAAGAATACTAACATTTTGCATATGTGGGCCGGATCTGTTCCGGTGGGCATTGTCATCAGTGTCAATTGTCAACTCGATTGTCTGTTTTATTCCTCAAAAGTATCACAAAGTTTCAGTTGGTTGAAGTCAGTTTGTGTCAAAACGTGTAAAAAATGGGAAAGTGTCAAATCGCCTTTGTTTTTCTTATCAGTGAGTCAATTCCGGTTCAAGCAAAATTAGAAATGGGCTGAATTCCGGGGTGTTATTATGTAATCTTAATATAACTGAGCCGACCCGACCCGGATAAATAAACTCCGGATAAATAACGGGTAAGTATGGACTTTTCATTTAGTACCAGTACTTAGTACAGACTAATTACAAGACTATCCATCAATGAAGAGACCTGCAGAGCCCGTGGAGAACCATGGCAAACGGGTCTTGCTGTCTACCCCCGAGGGCACTCGTATAAGAAACACTCTAGCACTGATCGAGTTGGAGAAGGATAAGTGCAGAAAGGCCAGGCCACTTCCAGATGGTCAAGTCCTTCAAGAGTACCCTAGTTTAAAGAGTAATCCCATCTATTCAGCATACTTTTTAAGACCAATTGAGGGATCTGTCTTTAGGGATGTTTACTTCGACTGCAAATTTGAATGTCGAACCTGTGGACATGTTGTTGGTCGACTAAGTGCGTTGAACACATCAACAGGAAACCTGAGAGTCCATCTCAAGTCCAAGCATCCCAAAGTACTGGAGAACCTAGATAAGATAAAGACTACATTGAAGGAGGAGAAGGCGGTGCTCATACAACAAGCCAATCGTGGAGACCCCGATATCTTCATGCAGATGAATGATGCCAACCACTCTAAGGTCAGATACAACATATTCTACAACCTGATGCTCTCCATTTTGAACAATGATCTAGAGCTTGGATATATCGAGGATAGAAATTTGCTTATATCATTCAGAAGCTTGGGATTTAACCGAAATCTTGGAACAAAGGAGATGATGACGAAGGCTATCCTCCTGCACTCACAAAGTGTTGACTATCTGCTGGCTGAATCCCTCGTTGAAGACTGTGAGAGCTTCTCTATCATTATGGAGCATTGGAAGTCCTCAGACAACTTCTCAAATTGGTTCATTGTTGCGTACTGTTGTTATACAAGCAAGAAGTCTGGTCTACCTGAGAAAAGATTACTATGTTTTGAAAGAGTCACGGGTGATCATACAGGAGAGAGAATCGCTGAAACATTATATTCAAGACTAGGTTATTTGAGTCGACTCTATCACATGGAGAATACTGAGAAGAAGGCTTTTAACTGGCAGTCGAGCTTGCTTCAATTCAAACTAACTACGTTGGTTGGAGACTCAGCTATCAATAATCCCAGCTTCTGTGAATATCTCCAAGTACTGATAAAGCAGTTATATGTTGTTACGATTCTTGCAGGAGAAACAAACCAAGGTCCATTAAGAGATGCTCTCTCTAAAGCGACTAATGGCTGTATTGACTTCATCTTTGGTACTCAGATATGGAGGGAGGCCCACAGAAAGGGTGAATCTTCTACCCACATGCCTACACATAATACCTACACATCGGATGGTGACACAAGAAAAGAACCAGAGGTGATTGATCTTGATGGTGATGAGGAGCCACGACCAAAGGAGTTTCTCACCATGGAAGAGAACTTGAAAAGACAGTCGAAGCAAGAGGTTCAAGAAATGAAATTGCTGTTTACTGGAGACCAATCTTTCAAAGACATTGCTGAGGTGTTGCGGATTTCAACAGAGGCTGCCAACAAACACTCAGGCTTCTTTGGGGAAATAGTACAGCCAAATTACCAAGAACAGAAGCACACATACTTGGAGAACTCTCTTCAAACGTATTTCAGCCAAATATTCGCAATAAGGAAGGATACTTCAGGGGATCCAAACAGTTACAAGATTTCACAGGATCCAGATATCACTATTCAAGGAATACCCTCACTGTTTCTGATTGATCTCTTGCAAGTCCAGTTCAATGTCCGTTTGAAAGGGTACAACTTCATTCCTTGTTTCTCTAATCTCATTGGGAATACATGCTCTGCAGTTGTGACGAATAGCAACAGCGAGTATCGATTGAACACCAACACCTTCAATTATGAAGACGGATCGAAAGCAAAAGGTTTGGCATCTAATAAATTACACCCAGGAGAACAGTTTGAGGATCTTTTATGCATGTCTACACAAAGGTTCCTAGACGAGAATAATATAGTCCCAAACACAGGAGACGACTATGACGATGACCCCAGTCCATTTGTGGGTCTTGAAAAGGTAGAGATTGATCAGATGTTGCAGTATATGCTGAGTGTTTCTGACTCTATAAACCGACTACGTGAATTGGTGAAGAGCACGAGATCCTCTGGGAAGTGTTTAGAGACTTTCCAAAAGTGTTGCAGAGAAGCTTCAATGCCAGAAGTGAAGTTGAAGCTGGATGTTGTCACGAGGTGGTCCTCATTATTCTATATGATTGAGACCTGCTTAGCCTTCAAGGATCCTCTCATGGCATATTTGAGTGACATGTTGGATGATGCTACTACAAGAGAAGAACAATCAGCAAAGAACAAGAACAATGTCAACTTTGATAATCGAGATTTCAATTGGAGGCAGTTTGCAATGGGGAAGATCACATACAGGAAGATGTTCGTGACAGATCAGGATTGGTCTATATTGATGAATTTGAAGTTTGCGCTTACGCCATTTATCAAATTTACACAATATGCCTCTCAAGAAGTCACTAAGGAAAGACAGTCTTGTCAATTAGTGATTACACAGTATGACCAGCTTGAACGCTGTGTCAATGGATTATCACAAGCTGTTCTGAGTGATGAGGACTACTATGAGCTTACTGGTGAAGCGAAAGCAACCCTCAAAAGCATGGTGACTAGTGGAGCCCTCAAGCATCTTACCAGGGCAGGAGAAGCTGGTAAGAAGTTTCTGAGTAAGTATAAAGGCCTCCTCAAGAACAATCAAATCATGTTGATAGCAAGCCTGTTGGATCCTGAAGTGAATTCTGAGGTGATTTCTTCAACACCTCTATTTGGAGATGATGGAGAAGAAGGGAAAGCTGTTAAAGATAATGTTCTGAACCATATCACCAACTATGAGATGGTGAATGAGACAGCATTTGTGCATACGTTTGGAAGATCTAAGGTGAAATCTGCATTGCTAAAAGAGATTGCTGAGTTTGTGAACACAAAAGGATCCATTGATACCTTGGTAAGCCAGCTCCTGGCCGAATACCACTCTGAAGACACCATGAGAAACCAGTTGATAGAGAGAAGACTACAAGCTGCAGCTCAACTATCAACCCAAACATTGTTGTCGAATAATTCTTCATCAATCACAGGAAAGTCACATCAAGAGTTCCAAGCTTTCGTGAATAAAGTATATGGGGGTGATTTAAAGACTGGAGTGATGCGGTTACACATTGTTGAAGAAGAAGTGAAGAGAATCTGTAAGGAACAACTGGAGGAGGAAATGGAAACATACAACTGCATCAGTACGAACGAGATCAAGAGCATTTGTCAAGGTCAGTATGATCCTCAGAATCCTATGAAGTTCTGGAAGAATTGCAAGAAGCTAGGGAAGTTCCCTTTACTCTGTGAGTTTGCTGATAGCTACTTATCACTTCCCCTGGGGAGCATTGACGTTGAACGTGTTTCCAGTATTGCGTCCAACTGCTATGATATCAGGAAAGACAGCTTGGGTTCTCCTGTAATGGAGGCAATTATACAATCAAAGGTCTTCAACCTCACTGCATCTCACTCTGAACAACAGAGAGCATTCGCATTGACGAAGTATAGGTTAGTATACTCTTCATTCTTTGAAAACGTGAGCGATGGATTGAAGAAACTGGAGAAAGAATCTGTTGACTTTGAAGATCGCAGTGAGGTGCTAGATCACTATACAGGCCAGGCTTTTCCTGAAGTGGGGGCTGCGCTTGTGAAACTCTCTGAAGAAGGGTACTATGTTAGTACTAAGAAGGTCGACGATGAGGCAACAGATAACGAAGATGAGCTGGATGATGATGAGTACTATCGATCTGCCAGTGGTTATATTGGAGATGACTCTTTGTACTGACCTCCATCTCTCATGCTAGAGTATTGTGTGTGTTTATATGCCTATAGTCGAAGAATGTCCTACTTTTCTCAAGTCTCATATCCAGAAACAACATTAATAACAACAAAACACTATCTAACGACCAGTATACTTGCGCTCAAACGGTCTTGCGACATTGTAAGCAATGAAGGCAAAGGCAAAGGCAAGTTCGAAACCGATATCACCACCAGCATGAACACCATCAGCGTTAATCAGCTTAGAAATAACACCAGTGTACCAAACCTGGTCCATTCCCAGTACTGTTCCCACAACACCAAAGCAGAATGCAAAAGTACCAGCATAACCAGCTGGGTATTTGGACTTGTCATTCCATCCTTCAACGTCGTAGTTGGAGAACTTACCCTTTCTGTAGATGAAGTGCTCCGAGTAGGCAATGGCTTCATAAATGGCAATGTAGTAACCAATCAAGTTCATGAAGTTATGCATGACAGTCTCAAAGTGGTAGTAAGCAGGAATACAAATAGCCAAGGTCAAGAAGTTACCAGCAATACTCCATGCCATTCTTGGAACTTTAGCAAGTGGAGACCAGAAGTTCTGAACTGAGAAGGCAATCGAATACATGTTTGGAATGTTGTTGGCGACAGTGGATAGGGCCAAAATCACAGCACAGAACTCACCGAATCCACCCAAAGAGTCGACAGCAAGGATGGCATAAACCAATCCACCATTCTGGTGCTCGCTGTAGTACTCAGCCCAAACTGCATCATGTTTAACACCAGTGACACAAGCTGCTCCCAAAACCATACAGAAGATCAGAGGGATGAAAAGACCAACGGCAACAGCAGTGAAGATCTTCCACTTTGGGTAGTCCTTTCTAATAAAGACAGTGTAATCAGCTGCGTAGGTGGTCCAACCAGTAGCGAATCCAAAACAAGCACCACCGTAAGATAGGACACTGGCAGCAGTAGCTTCGCCGGATGAGAACTCACCAGCGTCAAAGTTTCCAGAGATTTTGAGTCTAGCAATGATAACCATGAACACCATGATATTAGGAATCCAGGCGAACTTCTCATACATGTGGACCACTTTGTATCCAAACAGTGTCACGATAATCGTAGCGACAGTCAGGATAATACAGGCAGCCCAAGGTGGGATGTTATGTGGGGCATTGATCATGTTCAAGAGTTGAGCAGCCACCATGGTATTAACAGCACCCCAACCCACACAGGCAATACCAGTAATGAAAGCGATGATTCTGACAGCGACATTACCCACTAAGAATCTAGACAGGACCATCTGTCTAAGACCGAAAGCTGGTCCGAAACAGGAGAAGAAAGCCACAGAGACCAAACCAAGCATGTTGAAGAAGATGATGGTGAGGACGGATTCCCAGAATGAGAGACCAAAGACACCACCACCGAGCATTCCCAAAGCTAGGGCAGCGATGACCATATTGGCTGAGAACCACATAGTTGCTGCTTCAAGGATACCTTCCTTTGGGTCTCTCTCATGTTCCAGCACTCTGTCGATACCCTTTGTCTCTGCATTCAAGGCAGCCCCGAGTCTGTCGAAGAAAGAGAGCTTTGTTGGGGTCTGTGTGCCTTCGTATACCTCATCGAGTGACACAGAGTCCTCCTGGTATGAACTTGGACCTTTCTCTAAGTCCTGTTGGTGTAGTTCCTTGGAAGATGAGTTGGTCATTGTAGGAGAGAACTAGTGGTAGCACAGAGTTTCATTGTACTACCAACTGATGTGAGAATCCAGGGAGGATGTTGCCGTACTTAAATAGTCAGAGAGGAAGGGCATCGCGAGCGGCGACTGATAACGATTTAGAAGAGCTGCTGACTCGCTGGGAATTGGGAATTGGGCTTATTTGCCTAGAGAAATTTGTCAAGTCTTGGTATAATTAAAGTGAAAAATTTTTGATAGCGGCGATGTCATTGGCGGGCGAATCGCGATGTCCGCTGGGCGAAGGAGCCTAGGAGCCTAGGAGGGCGTCGATAGGTAGAAGGAGCTGAGTCACTGGTTGATGGCATGGCTTGTAGTAGAATAGTATTGTGTAGTCCACTTTATTATAATTAGTCCGTATAGTTAACAGTCTTACGGCCGAGATACACTATAGTGAAATTAACAGGGAACTTCCCGTTAGTTAATCATCAGCAATATGACTGTCACAGATCAAGAGAACCCGCTTATTGTTATGAAACACTGTCATGTACGCTAACAGTAAGGACCCTGGACCCTGAAAGTAGTAGTACTACACTGTAATAATTAAGTTGCTTCGCTGATAAGAGATTGACGCATATGTCCGGGATTCAACATAATTCACTCTTTGTTATCGTCTAGCTGTAGTACTCCTAGGCTGTACAGCTATATAATAAGCTGTGACATCCCTAAGCCGTCGGTATAAGATAGACAAGTCCGACGTCGTTAATAATATCGGGGCGCGCTGCTGCTGGTCGACCGGATCTCTCCTTGTCTATATTGGTATCTCCTTGTTAATTATACACTGAAATTAAGGATCCAATCTTTCCCCAACCGTACAGCTTATACTGCTAATTATCAGTACAATAGATTCAATCCTAATCTGAGCTTTATCAACAGGAGGATAATTACCAGCCCCGGCCCTTCTACGATAACCATTTCTAATTATACTAAGACATTAAATTAATCAAACCTTCTATACTATATCGACAAAAGGGGAGATCCCATACACACAACGTAGCTGATCTTAACGACCAGTGTATTTGATCTCGAAAGGTCTGACAACATTATAAACAATAAATGAAAAGGCAAAGGCCAACTCGAATCCGATATCAGAACCTGGATAAGCTCCATTCTTATTGATCAAGGCACCAATCTTACCAAGGTACCACACTTGATCCATACCCATCACGGCACCAAAGACACCAAAGCAGAAACTGATCGTTCCAGCAATACCGATTGGGTATCTGGACTTGTCATTCCATCCTTCAATGTCATAGTTGGAGAACTTGCCCTTTCTGTAAATGAAGTGCTCGGAGTAGGCAATGGCCTCGTAGATGGCAAGGTAGTAACCAATCAAGTTCATGAAGTTGTCCATCACAGTCTCGAAATGGTAGTAGGCTGGAATACAAATAGCCAAGGTCAAGAAGTTACCAGCAATACTCCATGCCATTCTTGGGATTCTGGCTAATGGAGACCAGAAAGTTTGAGCACAGAAAGCAATGGTGTACATGTTTGGAATGTTGTTGGCGACGGTGGATAGAGCCAGTAGGACAGAACAGAACTCACCGAATCCACCCAAAGAGTTGACAGAAAGGATTGCGTACATTAGACCACCGTTTTGGTGCTCACTGTAGTACTCAGCCCAGACTTCATCCTTCTTAATACCAGTGACACAGGCAGCACCCAACACCATACAGAAAACCAATGGGACAATCAAACCGAGTGTGACACCAACAAAGATCTTCCACTTTGGATAGTCCTTTCTGATGAAAACAGTGTAATCAGCGGCATAGGTAGTCCAACCAGTGGCAAAACCAAAGATAGCACCACCGAATGACAAGACACCTGCTGCAGTAGCCTCACCGGATGAGAATTCACCAGCGTCAAAGTTTCCAGAGATCTTGAGTCTAGCAATGAAGACCAAAAACACCATCAGATTTGGAATCCAAGCCCATTTCTCATAAGTATGAACAACCTTGTAACCGAACAAGGTGACAATAATAGTGGCGATAATCAGAACCAGACAACCAGCCCATGGTGGTAGATTGTGTGGCTTGTTAACCATGTTCAACAACTGAGCGGAAACCATGATGTTGACGGCACCCCAACCAACACAAGCAATACCAGTGATGAAAGCAAAGATCCTCACGGCATAGTCACCAACAAGGAATCTAGAAAGAACCATCTGTCTAAGACCGAACTCTGGACCGAAAGTGGAGAAGAAGGCAACAGAGAGCAATCCCAATATGTTGAAGAAGATGATGGTGAGAACAGACTCCCAGAACGATAGTCCAAAGACACCACCACCCAACATACCCAAAGCCATGGCGGCAATGACCAAGTTTGCAGAGAACCACATGGATGAAGCCTCAATGATACCTTCGTTTGGATCTCTTTCATGTTCAAGAACTCTCTCAATACCTTTCGTCTCAGCATTAAGAGCCATTCCTAGTCTGTCGAAGAATGTGAAGCTTGTAGAGCTCTGGTGGCCCTCTGAAGACTCACCGAGATAGAGTTCTTCATCCCTTAGAGAAGAGTTCTTCTCGAGGTCTTGAAGCTTGATGTCTGCTGATGAAGAAGACATGGTGTGAGTGTTGAATAGAGTGCGATGAGCAATGAGGTAGACCTGACAGTAACTGACCAACAGACCAACTCAAGACAGGTGACACAAACTTCTCAGAACTGCAGTAGATCCCTCTATTGAGAAGCGGGAAATCTGTGCTTAAATAGCTGTGAGGACGCGATTAGCGATAACGACACAGGAGAGATATTGTAATTCCTGGTTAAATTAGATTAATGAAGTTAATTCTAATTTCGAGAGAGACTCATCGCCAAAAAATTTTCGTTATCTGCGTCGTCATAATTTCTTTTTCAACGGCGCCGCTTGGCTGAGGCTCGGCAGAAAGAGAAGGAAAAAAGCTTAGACGCTAATTGACAGGAACGTCATACAGTTAGTGAGTTAACCAGTGTAAGTATTGACAATGTTCACATGGGACATCGAGGACGCTCTTCTCTTGAGACAGTAAAGCTGCGTTCTCGCAAGAGTCACAAACGACCAATGCGACGTTTTCATTGGCTGTCCATCCTGCAGATGCCTTTTTAGATAAGTACGGAAAAACGCCGTTAATGAGATATTGGCTGACGTCCTTAAATTTAAGCCGTTACGAAGAGGGACCCATGAAACTTGAATTAACGGTAATAATAAACTCCCCATTGTTGTGGAGATCGGGATAGAGTGGTTACGCTTTGCCTATTATCTATTTATTGACAATGTACTGTCTTATCTCGCCTCTAGATTGAGCGGCCTAACATAACAATTCTCTTGCATACAGTGTAAGAGACGTATTTATACAGAGAATAGCTCGACTGAATACCCAGTCCCTCAACACCAAACACATGTCACCAAGACCACCTGGATGAATCACCTATCTACGTAGCAACCTTGATCTTGTCCTCCTGTCGGCCTTCTCCATGGCTGTTCTCCTATTCCCCACACATCGTCGTCGGTTGTCTCCCTTATCTTACCCGTCGGACAAAAACTCGTAAAAGTCGGCAATCCCGATACTGGATGACATAATCAAGTTTCTGGGTTCAATTAACAAAGAGACCCTTCGTGACTCTGTGACGAGATTACCAGATCAGCGACGTGATACAATAATTTGTAATCATGCTGAGGGCCTTGGTACTTCACGGATACCGGACGTGTCCGCGCACAAACATTGGGGTAGTGCTATCTCGGAGCCGGCTTCTCAGTACCACGTCTTCGTCGCTTTCCAGGTCAAAGCTTCAACACCATTTGTATCCACCTGGTCTATCATTTGAGGAAGAGTACAGTGTCAGATCGTCCTTGGAACGATTGATTACACGCTATTCACACTATGATGTCCCACAGATCACGCTGAACTCGCTGATAGAACTCAGCAGACAGGATCCCAAGACGAATGTCATTGCAACGATTAATTACCTCATAATTTACAACACGAAAAGACTCACGGCATTCAGATCCCTTCCATACCTCGTCGTGTTGAATCCTCATATCTCAGAGACGTATAATCTTTACCTGAAGTCCTTACAACTGCTCTTGGAGACCACAAGGGAAATCAATGCGTCTCCTGAAGTTGACATTCTAAAGATCCACAAGGCATTGTCCAAGTTTGCTGACATTCACAGAGATGCTATACCGTCTTTATCTAGAGGATTCCAGGAAGTAACAGGGACTGTTCCTGGGATGACCAAAGAGAAGATTGTGGAGTTCTTGAACAACCACTTCAGTGACAAGATCAACATGGAGACAATGACGACTAATTTCATCCAGTCTGTGGAGAAACCGAATGACGACTACATTGGTATTGTGAACAAAAACTTGAAGATCTCAGAGCTGATCTCGATATATGCTGGATTTGTCAATGATATGACATTCATCAAATACTATAAGACTGTGCCCATCGAGATTGATTTCGGAGAAGACCTGACATTCCCTTACATTGGACATCACCTAGAGTATATCTTCACAGAGATCTTGAAGAACAGTATAAGAGCACACATAGAGACAAACCAAGCGGAGAAACCAGTCAAGGTCACTATAGTGGAGAACACTGGTGTCGATGGCAGAAGATGTTTGGGTATCAGAGTCAGAGATGAAGGTGGTGGTATTCCAGCAGAGATTGAAGATCATATTTTCGATTACTCTTTCACATCTGTCGAGGAAGCGGTTAAAGATGGTGGGATGAGTGATAATATTATCCCTGGTGAGTCTGTCAATACTGTTGCTGGTATGGGTTATGGGTTGCCGTTAACCAAAGCATATGTCGAACAATTCGGTGGTAAGCTTGAACTTCAGAGTTGCTTTGGTTTAGGAACGGACGTCTACATCGAGTTAGTGGGTCCTGATAACGCTCTACTATGATCGAGTATGAAACTAGAGGAAAACCCCTATTTATGATAATTATATACACGATGATAATGCTAAGCGATGTACACCTATTGTCTGCGGAACATGAGCTTAGAGACATGTTGGTGAACACTGCTCAACAGTCCTGCACTTCTCGCTCTCTTCACGGCCTTTGCTAATCTTTTCTGGTTCTTGAGGGATAGCTTCGTCACATCTCTCGATAGGAGTCTTCCCGTGCTCGTGAGGTATCCAGTCAGGTGTTCTGGGCTTGTGTAGAAGTCAAGTGGGTTGAGTCTCTTGACGTCGAACGTGTTCTTGGATGATGCTTCCTTCGCCTGTCTTTTCTCCAGGTTCAGTTTAGCGATGGAGAAGTCAAATGGGTCGTATATGGTAGAGTGGTCGAACTTTCTGACTAGTCCCTGGAGGACTGGCTTCTTCTGTTCGCTGCGTGCAGCTTCGGCATCATCTACCCTGTTTTTTAGTAAGGCGAAGTTGTATCCTGGTTTTCTCTGTGCGCTTTCCTGGAGCACTCTGCTGGTTGAGCAGAAGGCCCTTTTCCACAGTTGGTTGTTCATCTTGTTCTTTTCTGGATCTTTCTTGACCTGTTGACTATCCTTTTCTCTTCGTCTTCAAAGTCGATTTTTCACTTCCTCGAAACATCAACATTTTAAAAACACCCGGACACCACCACTAATATAGTAGCATGAGCATCTCAATCAGTCACTAAACATCAAATTTAACCAGTTCAGTCATTGTCTGTTGAAGAGAATAGTCGTGATGACACTGGAAGACGAAGAGGAAATATCAAGATGCCCGGGATGTCCTCTGGGGTCTGAGGAATTACCCGATGTGGTGCATTGGATACGATGCGATGAATGTAAACAGTGGTACCATCTCCATTGTGCGGGACTCAAATCAGATGATGTTCCACGAATAGCCAAATACTACTGTCAGAGCTGTATTAAAGCAAGCAAGGATAAACTACAAGTGGTTTACAAAAGAGTCAGCTCAAGAAAGAGGTCGGAAATCAACTATGTGGCACTGAATGATGGTGATTTACTAAACTCATTCAAAGACACTTCAAACTTAGTACACCCATATATCAAACTGTTCCAAGAATGGGAAAACACAGGCAATGCTGATGACACTGGTGTAATTGAGCTTGATGGCAGTGATCTCACAGTTGAATATGCTATGACAACCAAACTGACGAAGCCTATAAAAGTACCAGCAAGTCGGCAGGCTGGTCTAGGTCTCCATATACCGGACTTCACATTGGATCAATTGACAGAAGACCTTGGCGAAGATTACGAGCTCGAAGTCATGAATGTCCTCACTCAGGAAAATCAGATGATGGCACTTTCTGATTGGAGAGATTATTTCCAATCCAGTGCTCGTAATAAGATACTCAATGTGTTGAGTTTAGAGATCAGTCATGGCTCAATAGGTCAGGAAATGAGAAGACCGAAATACGTTGAGGATATTGATCTTGTTGATAAGGTATGGCCTGATAGTGTTGATGGTGAGCCTAAACCCAAAGTATCGAAGTATTGCCTTATGGGTGTGGAGAACAGCTACACAGACTTCCATTTGGACTTTGCAGGGACTTCAGTATATTACAAGATCCTTAAAGGTGCTAAACAATTCATTCTTTTCCCTCCAACTGAGTTCAACTTGAAGAAATATCATAAATGGATCATGAAGCAAGATGATTCAAGTCTGATGCATGAGGAGAACTTCCTACCGAATTGCGGTCTCGAAGGTGGGATAAAGGCCAAGCTCGATGCTGGAGACCTTTTGATAATACCAAGTGGGTGGATTCATGGTGTCTGGACGCCGAAGGACTCGATTGTCATAGGAGGTAATTTCCTGACTTGTTTCAATATAAGTACACAGTTGAAGATTGTTGAGCTTGAAGTGCTCACTAAAGTCCAGAAAAAGTTCCGGTTCCCTAATTACAATAAGCTCATGGTTCTGACTGCTCTGGAGGTTTTGAAGGGAGCTGATGCGGATAATGAGCAGGATGATTCTTTTAGAAGTATTAAATTTGGTGTTGATATTGATCTGGATAATTGCAATGAGCTGCTGAGATTCCTTGAAGAGATACTCAAAGACAACAAAAGTATGAAGACAAACGATATACCGAGATCTCTAGTGGGGGACAGAGTGAAGTTCCTTAATAAGTTGAGGGAATTCGTCAAGGGTAAAGAGCTTGAACTGGCTAACTCAAGCTTGAAACATGAACGAGACGATAATAATCAGAGTTTTGATACCAAAAGAATCAAAGCAGAACACTAAAATGGGAATGAAGAGACTATGTAAAGACGAGAACAACAGCTACAATCGAACTTAACAACAACATGTATTTGAATATAATTAACTCTTCTTTTTTTTTGTTTTTTCTTTTAAGTTATAGGCATAATTTGAATAACCAGTAGTAATCTCAATGGAAATAAAAACAACGAAACAAAAAGGCATCAAGGTAAGTTAATACCTCAATGGCCAACAGCAGCAAGCATTGCCTTTAATCTAGCAACCTCACTTTCCAACTCGGTATTCTTGTTGGTCAACTCATCCACCTTGTCTTCAAGAACAGACATACGCTCCATCTTTCTAGCTCTCGAACGTCTAGCAGCTTCAGTGTTTCTGGCACGCTTAGCTGCAACAGGGTCACTAGAGTCGATGACAATAGGAGTCAATTCCTGAGTACGTCTCTTGTGAGCAGACTCTAAAGCAGAAGTGGAGTTAGCACGCTTCTCAACAGAAGAAGATGAATCGAAACCAGCCTCACTCGACGAACGCTTAGCGGACGAAGTAGTAAAGTTCTGGATCTGTTCCTCTGATGGAGAGTTCATAGTGGATGAAATTGGAGAAGTGTATGGTGCAACAACAGATTGTGGGACACTTGTCAAAGCTGGAACTGATTCAATGGCAACAACAGGAGCACTAGTAATAGGAACCTCAGGGATTTCCATCTCACTTGGCTCGAATAGAGACTCCCAGTTAGCAGAGTCCAATTCAGCATCTTCAAACATTGGAGTGGCATCCTCGAATGGTGGGTTGAAGACTGATTCAACAACGGACGAGTGCAACTGCATTGGAGTGACGGTGCCGACAGAAGGAGACAACTCTGGAGCTTCCAATTTGACAAAACCTAATGGGAATTCATCATTGTGAGCCTGTGCTTTAACAAATTGGTTGAAGACGGACTCACCTAGGATTTGTCTTGGTCTGCTGGCATCATCCTCAACCTCAGCATGTTGAGGCTGGTTGGCTAGAGAGCCAGGGAATGGGGCGTGGGAAGACATAGGAGCAGTGTCGAATAGTTCAAACAAGGTTGCAGCTGAAGCTGTCTCTAGGAAGGAAGCAGATTGATTTGGGGACATGATAATAATTGATTTCACTTGATTCAAAATTGATGATAGACTCTTTAAAAGACACACTTAATGGGTAAAAACTTGGATAATAAAACTCTGATGATGATAATGATAATGATAAAACACTCTAATTATTGGGGGATTGTAGTAATAAACGACGTCATTTTGGACGGGAACACTTGATAAACTTTCACGGACACATCTTTAGGGGGAGATTTTGGGGGATCTTTCTTTAATGATTATATTCTTTGATATAATTCTTTAACACTTTTCTTTATAAACACACTTTTCTTTAACTTAATAAAATAAAACTTTCTTTATTTTAATTCACTTTTCTTTACTGGGGGGATTGATTCTTTAGAAGCACATTGTGACTTTTCTCTGATGGTAACTGTACTTTCTGGGTAATAAACTGATTGATAATCGCGCTGAGGGGGGTTTGGGGCAGGGTAGTATTGGGGGAGTTAAAAGTTGTTTGTGTGTGTTATTTGTGTGTTCTGGTGAAGTTAGTGAAAGAGAAGAAGAGAAGGACATAATGTTCGTTGAAGAAAATTGGCGATTTCGATACGTTTTTAAACTAACGGGGAAAATGAAAAATTTTATTTCCGAGGGCACTCTCCCGGAATGCGATCAAGCGATGTGATTGGCCAGCGGAGGGCGCAGATCCCTGCAGAGAGTCCCAATGCGGTGCCAAAGTGGTCACTTTTGCTACAAGTGACTCACTAGAAACGTCGCCAAACAAGGCTGGGAACTCCGCTTTTATAAGCATTGATAGTCCGTGGATAGTCATGAAGTGTTATTCTTCTGACTGGTCGTACTTTGAAGTAAGTCAATTGAAGAGTCTGAGTTCTGGTTCTCATCAGGAGGCCTTAATTGAGTCTCTGCCGGTACCGGAGCGGAGTTTGACCACGCCGGGGTTCGACGGCCGAAACAATAGGATACTGCTTATGTCAGATCTATCTCTGAGCAGTTACCCGGTTTAGAGATCTATACCTTAAGAGTGTAGCACATTGATGTGTTACATTTGTAGATAGGCACTCCAAAGGGGGGCTTAACAAAGATCCTTCATTATCGTATCACAGTGTCTGGATATATCTTAGTTATTTATCAGTAGATGCTCCAACATAAGTAATCTTCAGAGAGATAGGGCCAGTACTTGTATTACGTATTACTTGTACTACTTGTCGCACTGAATAGCTTTATGTGGATCAATTGATAAACAAGTGATGATGCATATGAGAATTGCTTCAAATAGACGCAGTTAGTTTGAGGAATAAGGCTGGACAGAGGGTGCTGACTGACGTTCTAGGGCAATGCCTCTTAGTGTATAGTTCCATTGAACTATTTGTCTGATGATGCAGCTGGGGATTCCTATTGAATCGATTTGGAGTCAATGAGACAGGCTCCAGAAGGGAGTAAGACTTCCTTACACTGCAGTGTGGCTTGGATCTGTAAGGACTCTCTCCAGTCGCACTTATCTGGTAGAAGTGGATGGTCTGAAATACTCAGCTTCATGATATTCGCATGTGGGAAAACTGAGGGTTGGCATTCAGGAGCAACCGAACCTAATATTGACATATGAACAGCACAGTTCCACTTTCACGTATCATATTGCTGATGACCTTCCATTCAGGTCCCCCATTTCCTCTGTAGAAGGTAGATATAACTCGATGCCGCAAGAAGAGCAAGAAAGCCCAACAGAATAGCAAAATGTCGATCTTTCAACTTCAACTTCCTCTGTTTCTTCTTCAATGCACGTTCTTTCCAGTATTTACTCTCTCCAACGCTGACATTCTCAACCTTGAACCTCTTGAGCTGGTTGTCTGCTGTGAGGAAGTATGCCTCTTCATCCCCGGCCTGGACCTGATCACTCTGAATTACTCCCTTGAAAAGGGGCTGTAACATATCGATGCTGTCTTGAGAATGACCCACTTCATCGAAACTCTCCGTAGCATCGACACCAGCATACTCAAACATTATCTCAGCACCTCCTGGGTGAGAGGCGACAAAGGAAGTGACGTCGTAGACCATTCCGTGAATAACCATCCAAATGTCCGAAGCAGAGCTGTGTTCAGCAACCTGTTGTCGCGTGTATACCGTCACGGGGTCTGCTGGATGCGGTGACTGTGACTCCTGCCTCCTGTTACGAACAACACCCATGATAATGGCCATTGACGTGCACCAGCCAGCTAGTATGTCTATGTCTATATGAACACTAGTCTTATTGTCTCTTTGTGTCCCATAGTTAAGAAATTTTGGCTGTAAAAAACAGAAAAAAAAAAAAGACAGACAAATCATAAAACATCCGGACATCACCAGAATAAACAGCCGGATTTTATCGCTGTTTAAATTCAAAAAGAAACGTAAACGACCAAAACAAAACGAACAAACGAGTACTAAATCAAGTTATTTGATAGTGAAAAGGGGAGGAGATGAGCAGAAAAACGGACAAGAACCAGCAGATACTGAAGGCACTGCTGAAGGAGCCATGCAACTCTACGTGTGTCGATTGTAAGAAGTCGCTCCACCCTCGTTGGGCCTCATGGAATTTAGGAGTCTTCATTTGTATTCGTTGTTCAGGGATCCACAGATCAATGGGTACTCACATTTCCCGTGTGAAGTCTGTTGATCTCGACACATGGACTGACGAACAAGTCAACTCAATGGTCCTTTGGGGTAACGATAAGGCCAATGCTTTCTGGGAGGACGGTCTTCCTGCCGGTTATGTTCCTGATGAGTCCAAGATTGAGAATTTCATTAGAACAAAGTACGACATGAAGAAGTGGGCCCAATCAAAGACTGTCCCTGATCCCTCACAGATCACAGTTGCACCATCAAAGTCTCAGTCTAAGACTAATGGTTCTCTCCCACAGGGTCAACAGCCTTCTAAACAGCAAGAGAACAGAAGATCTTTGAACAACAACCTTTTGGACTTGGATTTCGGAACACCAGTCTCTTCTAAACCACAGCAACAGCAATCCACCCAATCTTTGCCCGTTAGAACACACCACAGCCATCAAGGCAGTCACCATCACCAACCACAACACCAACAACCACAACGAGTCTCACCACAATTGCACCAGCAGTCTGTCGCTCATACACAAGTTCCTCAACAGCAGCAACAGCAAAACAACAGAGATAGACCAGAATTGAAGAAGTCAATCTTGTCACTCTACTCAACACCACTCACTGCATCGAACTCCACGCCAAACTTCCCCGTTCAGCAACAACAAACTTCATCCTTCGTGAACCACTCAACTTCCTCCATCAACCAACTACAGTCTTTGAACTTGAACTCTACATCATCGACTACCAGCACTCCTCCTCCTCCGGTGCAGCAGAACCAATGGAGCACCACAACCTCCAATTCAACTTCTAACCAGTCCTCAAACTACAGTTCTACCAATGCATTAAACAATGGTTTGAATAATACTAATAATAACTGGGGTTCATCCACAAACCAATGGTCTACTGTCAGCTCACCTGGACCATCATCAACGAGACCTGCTGCTGCTGCTGTTACCAGCAATGGACTGGATGATGACCTGTTCAAGAACGTGTGGAAATGATTACTTGTTTTGATCTGTGAGAAAGCACTGCATTGTTTGATTCTTCTTCAGTTCGTTCGTTTTGATTTGTGACAGGTTTAGAGATTTAGACTTTTACATTTTCAAAGAGGTCTCTTCTTAAATCAAGCTATTTGTATCTAATTAATACATTGGGATGATCTCTATTACTGTTGTTCTGTTGTTGATGGTGGATCTTAGTGTCCACCTGTAGTTGGTAAGCCAACATACACTTTGAATGAGTCGTAGATGAGCCATTGAACACCGGTCAAGGTACCGATCATGACGATTCTGACAGGCAATCCATTCCAGAGTCCAACGAAGCCGATCTTGGAGTATATCTCACTTGTAGCTTTCAAGACTGATTGATTTGGCTTTCTCTCATTGTTGATCTTCGAAACCATCACATCAGCTGGATGGGAGACTGCGGCACAGAATATACCGGCAATGTAACCAGAAAGGAATGACACTCCGGTTTGTTGCAATGCACTATACTCGTTTTTGGACTTTGGTAGTTTGGAATACATGTACTCCACAATCTTCTCAAAACTTGCAAACTTACACATAGTGTAAGGAATCTGTCTAAACCACAAAGGAACCAATCCCTTATAGAGTCCCGCGTATCCTTCTGCCTTGACAAACTTGTTCCAACCATCAATCAAACCAGTGGAGTATGGTGGGATAGTGGTTTGTGTCTTGACTTTAATGGCTTCAAATGGACAGAGCGCAATATCAGCAAGGAACTCAGCACTGGCAGACGCACCAAGATAGACCAGCGTACTGTAGTTCTTCACAAACTCGGGACCAAGAGCATCGGAGTACTTGTCTTTGAAGAACTCGTAGAATCCGTACTTACCAGCACCTTGGAACCCATACCCGACAAAAGTTGCACCAACACCAGTGAAGAGTCCACGAACACCTTCTGTCTTAATGATGGTCTTCCATCCTTCGAGGTTCGATTTGTATAGTGATGATTGGACTTGTCTTCTGCATTTGACAAGGTCTAGCGGAGTCACGGCAGAGTGTGTTGGTGCACAGGCGAGTATACCACCAAGGGTACAAGTGTAGTAGTACTCCGTGGTCTTTGGCTGGATCTTATGAGTGGACATCACTGTGGTTGCTGTTCGAAGAGAAGAGACGATAAAAGAGAGAAGAGAATAGCGGATCCGCATGTTATTTATATGGGAAGTAGACGGCTTTGATTGCGGTTTGGGATTAATGCGGTATAAGCGAAGGATAAGGGAATATGATGGACAGGGAAAAAGATGGGGATTAAAGAGGGAATTTACTTGTGGAAAGGAGATGATTGTATAGGGATGGACTAGTGCTAGTTGTCTATGTTGTTCATATGAGTTTTAGTGGATAATTGAGTGTGTTATTGGACAATGTTTCGAATATACCTTGGGTCCATTGATATGCAAGTTGACACATTTGGATACTGACAGTGGGAGTGACTCGTGAGTATTGAGGGTCATAAGAGTTGGGGGAGAGTCAATCAAAACAGAACAAAGGGAAACAAGGAATACTCATACTCACAGTGCTATAAATTGAGGCCCTTAATGTACTAGCTTAGTGTTATGGAACTATTAATTGATGGTTCATTCATGTTTATAGATGTCGGCATCTACTTTGCCGAAGTATACACCAAAACAATTAATGGTGACTTAAGTAGTTAATGTTGATTATTCCCACTGGACCCGACTAGTCTCAATTGATACACAGAGAGGCATCCTCACTCCTGAAAAGAATCAGACGTTTTATACCGACTACTCATACACTATCCTCTAAGGAAACCCCCAGTACAAATTTAGCGAGGTGAGGCTTGAGGAAGCCTCTCGGGTAAGAAAACGAAAACTTACACTTCACCATCAACTCCACCAGCCTCTGCAAAATCACCACCATCAGCTACACATCCAGCGAGAAATGACGGAGCTTCCACATATAGATCTCTACCCGCACGCTAAGGTCTCCAGCGCAGTCAAGGCCGGTGACACAATCGCCTCAGCCTTTCAATCACTCGCAGTGACCAAGTACTTTTCGAACAATGGCGCACTTGAAGATTCAAAGATTGGCTTCACAACAACTGTCTCCCGGTACTTGGAGTCGGACTATACCTTGCCTCTTGAGTCCCATGATCACGAGGCAGTTGCGCTTTGGGTCCCACCTGGCCACAGCGTCCCAACGTCTCCCGATGATGATGCCCCAGTCAACGAAAGACTCCAGGAATTAAAAGATCAGAGCACACAACTCCTTAAGGATCATCTAAAGAGTGATAAAGGCCACTATTATCTTCACATCCTTGCACGCAATCCTAATTCAAAGACACGAGGCGTTGTTGGGAATGTTGTGAAGCCGGTTTTAAAGAGAGCGAAGGATGAAGGTGTCCCTGCTGTATTAGAAGCTGCAAGTGAGTATAGTAAGGCAGTATATGAACACTGGGGATTCAAGACATATGGCGTGATAAACCTCGGTAAGGGTGTTGTTGACGAGCATGGGGATCCTGATCCAGAAGGGAAAGGTGTCAATCTGTGGTTTATGGTGTATAATAACGGGTCGCAGTGACGGAAAGCCTCCTATATAATTTATTAGAGCATTGAGTTATCAGTCAGATCATGAGTTTGTAGTCGTATTCTCTAGTCTAGTTTATCTTAGACTTCATCTGTGAACATACACCTTCTTTTGATATGTACACTTACTTTACACCTACAGCCGTTCACTGAACACCAATGACACAAAGCACTGCAGCTAGACCCCGGGATTAATGAACAATCTGGAGATGACTCTTAATGGTTGAGTCGTATCCTCTTGCGCAATGACCTTCCCGAATAGGCTATGCGCGCTATAAACCATCACCGACCGGTATCTCAAGACAATGGCCTTCTTTCACTATGCGGAGTTTTCATGTGCTTTATATTATCAGGGGAATTTTATCGATAACGGGAAAGGAACTTATATTGCAAGCGGGCTATGGTGGTGCATCAAGTATAAATATAAATAGTGAGTCTTCTCTATAACATCCCAGGCGTAATTCGATCTGATGACCAGACAACAACAACTACAATTGATCACAGATGACTGGCCTTGACACGAAGAAGTTCCCTCATTTCGAGACTAACAACGTCGAAGAGCTTTCTAAGGTACTGGCAGCTGCCTTCCACCCACTTCCAGTCATCAAGTACTTGTTCTACGACACCACTCTCGAGGACCTGACCCAGAATGGAATGAAGAGTATTGTCCAGCAGTACGTTAACGGCGAGGACACTCTTAACATTGAGTCAGCCGACCACGAAGCCGTTGCCCTCTGGGTCAAACCAAATGGGAAAGTTGGCGAGGGATTCATCCCAGACAGTGACAGATTGAAAGAATTCAGAGCTGCGAGTGACTATTACCTCCACAAACACGTCCCAATTACAGAGAAGGGATACTACTACCTAGGCTTCTTGGGGAGAATGCCTGGTGGTACGACACCAGGAGCTGTTGGGAATGTCGTTAAGCCTGTCTTGGAGAAGGCAAAGGCCGAGGGAATCCCTGTGTATTTGGAAGCATCACAGTACAAAGCTAAGGAGATCTATGAGCATTGGGGCTTCAAGTACCATGGTTTGATCACTTTGGGTAAGGGGAAAGTGAATAAGTTGGGAGAGGATGACCCAGAAGGTGAAGGTGTGAACATGTGGTTCATGTCCATCAACAATGACGAATAGATTCGTTTGAGAATAGATTCATTTGAGAATTGGATACGGTTCAGTTTGTACTGGTACAAATTAGTGACCGTCCTTATCAGTCAATTATATTATGAGAAAGATAGATAATTGGAGTAGATCAACGGTTTGTAAGGCCTTTGATATAGGACTACCTATTTGGATACTGTATTCTCCCAGTTTACCAATATTTGTACATCTGTGGCAGCTTGTTTCTTAAAGTGGGATATTCAAGGCTTATTTATAGACTCTTTGGACAATAGAAAGTGCCAAAATCCGATAAAACTTTTCCGTACAGACCAAATAACCATCAGCACCCCGAACCATCACCTCGACAATTCTTCGACAACTCAATAAAAGATCATGACATACACGTACGAGACAGTAACTGACCTCCATTCCGCTGCAGGAGTCATTGCCCGTGCTTTCCAATCCAATGCCCTAAACCTTTACACCACCAAACACCAACCATTAGAAGCCAACATCAAGGACTTCGAAGACCGTCTGAATCAACTACGCACCGAAGTCGGTGCCCATATCATTCAATCTGATCCTGAAATGACCTCTGTTGCCGTCTGGATCCCTCCAGAGCATCGTATCCCTGCCTTTCCTGAGCCATTGATAGACGAATTCAGAGAAGCCGAGGATCAATACGCTGCCCTTGCAAAGAAGTACCTCCATGGAAAGCAATTCTGGCACTTGACTATATTGGCTAAGGACCCATTGAAGGAGGGCACTAAGGGGGCTACTTCCAAACTGGTGAGACCCTTCCTGGAACAAGCTGAGCAACAGGGGATTCCTGTAATGTTGGAGTGTATTGACGAAAGGGCTAAACTGATCTATGAACACTATGGCTTCAAAACTTTTGAGGAATTTCGTGTTGGAGTTGGGAAATGCGATAAGAAGGGAACCCCATCAGTCAGTGGAGAAGGTGTCACGGCCTACTACATGCTCTACAACTACTGATCTGCCACTGATCTGTTGTTGATTAGGGCTACACTCCAGTTTTCTCACGTGACTATGCTTCATCATTTGATCGAGCGCCACAATGGTATCAGCACTGCGAGAAAGCCACTGTCATGAAAGTACAAAATCAGCCAATCATGAACCGAAGTTTGGCCTGGCGAAGCGAACCGTACTGGATCCTGTCTTAATTCAACCTTCTATTGTTGTTCCGTTCGTTCGTGTGGGTCATAATCCGTCATAGATCTGTTATAAAGCCCATGTCAGGACTCAAGCCCGGGAGGTCCAGCATCGCATGCGAATTCTGTCGCAAGTCGAAGATAAAGTGCAAAAACCGTGGTGATGGGTCTATCTGTGAGAAGTGCGAGAGGGTTGGAGCGGAGTGTATCTACAAACCAAAGGGACATCAACAAATCAAGCGCAGCCAGATGAAGAGGAGTGAGTCGTCTAACTCTTCAAGTGCAGAAATGAATAGAAGCGTGAGCCAATCATCATCACATCATCAACACCAACAGCACCAACAGCACCAACAGCATAGTCCCAAGTCTTACTACTACGATAATCACTATCTGACCAAAATCAAGTTCCCTCCACAGTTCCTCCTAGTCAAAGTCATCGAGATCTTCTTTTCTAATCAGTACAACGGTATCTTCCAGTTCATTCACAAAGATAACTACATCAACTACTACAAATCAGTAGAGGTATTAGACGAACAATACCTCACGAACATCAACCTCCGTCAGAAGAACCACCAACTGGAATACGACCCGATCTTGTTACTCGCAATCCTGTCGATATGTGCCAGATTTGAACCATCAATGGTGGAGATCTATGGGGCATTCAGTGAGGATGCAGTGGATGAGTTTGAACCTACGTTTAATCTATTCGAACATGGAGGAGCCACGACGAATAAGACGGTGAAGAAGACTCCTTATAATACATCAAACTACTTTGGCTATTACGCAAGACAACTTATCAAGGATGTGTTTGACAAGCCGACAGTGCAGCGAATCCAGGCGCTTTCAATCCTGAGTTCTCATGAATGGGGTAATTGCAATTCATCTCGCAGTTATCTATACAATGGAATCGCTGCTCGAATGGCCATCATTCTAGGACTCAACAACCCAAAGAGCTTGAGTTACATTCGAGTACAGGAGGATGAAACCTTGTCAGCTTCTGAGAAGAATATCAAGCTGGAAACTTATAGAAGGACGATGTGGTCAGTGTACATGATGGACAGAGCAAACGCCTCGGGTCGCAACCGTTCATTTGCAGTGAAGATTGAAGAGATACGGATTGACCTACCATCTTTTGATTTCGAGTTCTTGAATGGTCTTCGTGTTAACTATGCAAACTACGACAGAAGTTTAGAACTGTTGACGTCGTTTAACTATAACAATGATGACAATCTTATCAGTCCTGTTGGATTTCAGATATTCTTCTTTGAACTGTGGTCAAAGATCTCGAAATGGTGTGGTGAGATTGGATCTGTCAAAGAGAACGTCTCCCCAATGGATAAGAATTCCAATTTCAACAAGTTGATAAACGATCTGAACCTCTTGGAATCTAAACTTCCCAAGAACTTCAAGTTCTCGATCGAAAACCTGACAGACCATATCAAGTTCAACAATGTGGAGCAGTACTGCTACTTGCATTGTCTGATATTCCTTTCGAAGATATTTCTTTATAGGGAGATTTTTTACCTGAAGAACTATATTTCATCTGACTCTGAGAACCCATTGATATCACTGCATGATTGGTGGCAGTACACCAAACTCCTACTGAACATTGTGAAAGACTCATCCAATTTGATCAAGACACTGAAGGCCATCAACCTGATTGTTGACGCTCCATTCCTGGCATTCCAGATATTCACCAACTCCATAATCTGTCTATACTTTGTGTCATTTGCGAATGAATTCAATATCTCTAACAAGAGTGTGAACAACTCAGAAAACCTCGTGAGGTTGAAGGAAGAATTCAAGAGACTTGGTGAGCTCAACATTGACATGCTTCATAAGAACGTCTGGACTCTGGGTGAGAAGTACTATTCGATTATCAGGGAACTGAACAACAACAACTTGAGAAACTACCTGGTGGTTGACCAGCTAAAGAACAAGATCCATGACTACGGTCAAAGTGAGATCGTGGAAGAAGACGTTGATGCCCAACAACAACAGCCACGGGCACGCTCTGAATCGGAAACGCCAGCTCGAACCAATTCAGAATCTCCACAAGCGGATGGAACACCTTCATCAGTATCGAATAGCACTGGTTACATAGCACACACTCCATCGAATGTTCAAGTCGCCAACAGTGTGATCGATACCAATATCAATGAGCTAATTCAAGGATTCGGCTACGAGAATTGGGAGAACTTTGATATGGGGAATGTCCTGCCTGGCTGGAACAGTGTGGACCTCTACAGCACTAACGGAGGGTAGACACTCACTTAATCACTTAGATATTTTAATGGCATCATGAATAGAACTAGACCTTCTTCATTCCCTTCACTGTAGCTAAGTCTCTCTTTAGCGGTACCATAGGGAGGATTCTGATAATTACGTGACAAGATAATCTTTACGTAATTTTGGGAATTAGCCAATAATGACATTTCGCCATTGAGAAAGATCAACAAGCTCATCACTTTGGAATTCAACGCTGAAACACCGAGTTCAGCGGACTATCTGAGCTGAGAGTGAGTGCTAATCCCTGGACATTTGTTCGCTGCTTCCTGAATGGCGACTAACTCGTACCCAGTGTCCTACGATCCGTATGAGATCCTCGGAGTTCATAAAACAGCGACTTCAATAGAGATCAAGAAGGCCTATAGAAAGCTGGCTCTTAACCACCACCCGGACAAAGTTGGAGAGGAGGACCGTGAAGAGGCAGAGATCAAGTTCAAGGAAATAAGTGCTGCCTATGAGATACTGAGTGATGATACAAAGAGATCGAACTTTGACCAGTATGGAAATGCAGATGGTCCAAAGGCTAATGGATACGGCGATGGGTATTACGACGAAGGTGGTGTCCCTGAGTTCACTCCAGATGACTTCTACAGCTTCTTCCATGGCATGAATGGTGGGCACCCGGGATCCCAGCGCCAACCACCGCCAAAGGCCAACAGAACAGAGGACGCCCATTTGGATGTTTATGTCACACTGAGCGATCTGTACATTGGGAAAACGGTCAAGATCACATCAACCAGAAATGTTCTCTGTACGCTCTGCAAGGGAGCAGCAGTCAAAGAGAATGCCAAAAGCAAGCCATGCGGTGTGTGTAAAGGTCAAGGTGTGACTAGAAAAATCAGAAGAGTTGGTCCAGGTATGGTGACACAGGATTACGTCGACTGTTCAGCCTGTAAAGGAACAGGAAAAGTCTACAGACCGAAGGATAAGTGTAAGAAGTGCACTGGCTCAGGACTTCAGGAAGAGACTAAGATCCTGGAGTTTTACATCGGAAAGGGATCCAAATTTGGTGATACGATAACATTGAAGGGAGAAAGTGATGAAGCATACGGTAAAGAAACTGGAGATGTTATCCTTACTATACATCAGAAAGAGACTCCTGATGATGAGATATTTGAACGTATTGGGAATGATCTATACGCTGAGTTCACGATAACGCTTGCTGAGGCCCTATGCGGTTTCAAGAACAAGGTTGTCTTGAAACATTTGGATGGCAGATTACTCAAGGTTTCAATACCGACAGGGAAAGTCCTCAGACCAAACCAGTATTTGAAGATCAAGAAGGAAGGATTCCCAATAAAGAACAGTTTCATGAGTTCAAGAGGTGATCTGTACCTTAAGATCAATATTGAATTCCCTAACGATAACTGGTTCTCAGAGAAATCTGAACTTGATAACGTCAAGAACATCCTCCCATCTCAAATCAATAAAAATGATCCATACAAAGACGAAGACTCAAATGGTAACAACATTGATGATGTGAATTTTGAAATCCTCAACCTTGACGACTTGCCAGACCTCGAAAATGACGAAGACACCACAGGTCCTCATGATGACTACGATACCTACAACCCATACTCCTCTACTGGTCCAGGAGCTCAGTGTGCTCAACAGTAACGCATTGAGTTGAGTTATCAGCCCGTCGTTCTTCATACCCTGTATATATTATAAGACTTGTATGAACATACAATAATGATACGACAAACCTACATCCTTAGATCGAAACCAGTTCTTCTCATTAAATGCATAAATAACCCCAAAACAAAACAACACACACACTATTCCTCATTAATCAGCTGTAGCAGGTCATCAGTGGATAACCCTTCATTGATACTGTCAGATCTACTGACTCTTCTCTTAGCGTTTGCAGCATAAGTAGTTTCCATGAAATGGAACTGAGTATCTTTGGTATTCTCTTTCACAGCACTCTCCTCATCTTCACTGAAGTTTAATGGGAACTCCTCGTATGGGTCCACAACGTCTTTGTCGATCTGGTCCCTGAGGTCCTGAAGTCGTGGGTTGGGCTGTATGTTCTTGAAAGTTAACAATTCCTCCTCTGTGAATGGTTCATAGTTCAGTGGCTTATCTGGCATTTCATCCACCTTCTCTGGAACGTATTCAATGTCTTCTCCATCGTACTTGAACTCAGCAGTATGATCCCTGAACACATTGACCTTTTCTGTAGTAGGTTTCTCATGATTGTCATTCTCAATGTCTCGCAGAATGTTCAACTTCTTCTTTGGTGTTTTCAATCTCCATGCTTTCTTAGGACCATTGGACCCAGCTGAACTGATTGGACCAAAAGAACTCGGGCCTGACTTCTGTATCTGATGATGATTGTGCAGAACGGCATTCTTGTCCTTACCACCTAAAGGAATTCTCTTACCTGCTTGATGTGGCGCATTAAGCCCGTGGTTCAGACTGTGGTGTCTTGTGTGGACAGGTGTCTTGAAATCGCTCATGACAGTAATCTTCTTGCCGAATGTGGCATTCTCAGAGGCACCAGCATGGTCAGAGGTGAATATCAGAGATTTCTTTGAAGGAGTAGTCTGCGATGCCTCCTTGTTCTTTGTTGTATTATTGGTCTTGTGAGGAATAACCGCATTCTCCTTGTTCCTGAAGGTGAACTGACCAGAAAACGCCTCCATCCTCTTCCACAAACTGCGATGTTAGCAACAGCCGTCTGTCTTAAACCCGGAAAGCCGTTTGGTCGAAGTTCAGTGAGGACAAATTAAATGTGGTACAAATTCGCCTTTGTTTACTTTCTGACAGTTTCTGAGATCCGGTCATTGATTATGTAATGTTGGTCGGAATTCGACTAGGCCATAATGGGCCATAGTCTCGAGGCTCTTCCTTCTGTCTCTCTCTTAATTAGACAGTGGATGATGGTAGTGGCCCAGTTCAGGCAGTACATACGGTCCAATAAGGCGGTGGATTCTATTGTGGATTCAAGATCTCATAACCTCTTGGTCAAGGAGCTCAAAAAGAGAATAAGAAGAAAGCAGACACAACAGATTGAAGAGATCAAAGACCTCATTCATAGATCTGTTATACTCAGAGATCCCAAGGTTATCCAGCCAATACTTCAGAGATGCTATCTCCAAGGACTGTACAGAGATCATGAGGATATCCGTTACTTTATTCGAGCAAAAATAGACAGATGGCCAACTGTGGGAATCAGAGAGATTCTCACCAACGATAATAAGAGCTTGAGCAGACTATTGAAGAGCCCCAGAAACTTCCCAAAAGTTCTTATTCCAGACAAGAAAGAGAGATCATTACCTGAGGTTGCAACAATAATGGGATTTCCTAATTCTTCAGAGGAGAGTATAGCTCCTCTAACAATTCAAGGCCAAATCGATTCCGAAAGAGAGAGACTAAATAAAATCTTACAGAAGGTTCTAAAGCTCTATCATTTCATCAGCACTACCAAATTCATACACTCAAGGAGCTTACAGCCCGTCTACGCATTGATTCCAACTACTCTATTGGGTCAACCTATTGCCGAGTGTCGAGTTAAGAACATCATTAAGAAGAAGCTTTCATATGTTAGAAATATCCTACGCTCAGTACCTCCATTGGAAACAGAGGATTCTGAGTACTTGACAACCCTTGTTGATGGTTTCTATACAGATGGAAACCCAGTGGAGGGTAAACTTGGGGACAGAATACGAAGAGAGTACAAAAAATTCTTAAGAAGAACTTACAGCATTGACAAGGACTTTGAGATTAGTCTGAACAAATTTGCATATATCAGACCAGTTAAACTGGATCAGGGACGTACTCCTATTCATAATTCATTAGATAGTTAATCATAATAGCATTGCATATATATATATACCATTAGCAACATTAAGTAGATCTGTGACTTCATCAGAGTTCAAATACTTGATAATTCAAGTAGTCCGTTGATATCAGACATCCAATTCTCTTATTGAAATCAATGTTCAAATGATCTGCCTCAGCAAAACCTTCAAATTTATCGATCTTAACGGTTCCTAATTGGTTCCCATTGATTGGTGATTCCTGGTTGGGGAGTTCTGATAAATTAAACTCTCGTACTTGATTGCCAGTAAGAACAACAACTTCATCACCTGAAGCTTTAAAGTCTTTGATTTCTTCAGAGAAGCGCACCACGTATTTGAATGCACTCTGTGACTCTGGATTGACATTGAAAACTTCGAATGCAGAGCCACTTCTGCTGATCAGATATATTGAACTGTTTGCAATTAGTGCTCGGGAATCTGATGCATCACCGAGTTCGAGGTGAACAGTACCTTGAGAAACGTACCCTCTGATATGGGCCTTCAATAAATTGAACAGATCCGAAGTATTGATTTTCACCTGATTGTAGCTTCTTCTGAAGTTTGGTATGAGCATGAACAGAATAGATCTCTCAAGGTGGTTGTTGATGATGAATTGTGAAACTTCAGAGGTCTTGTATTGATATTTTGCAGTGGGATCTTCATCTTGAAGCTCAAGAAGGACAAAGTTGACCCAAGAAGTGAAGGAATTAAAGAGTTCTTGTTCCCTGTTGATTTTGATTATGAATTGAAAGATGATGCTTAGATATTCTTTGGTGGACTTCAAAGATTCTTCAATCAGATCAATTATTGCTTTGTCTTCGTTATCAACTAATATTATCTCATAGACTGTCTTCAACTCGGCAAGTAGAATGATTATTCTCTCACATGCAGGTATGAGGTGGTAAATTATTGTTCTTCTGACATTGTCGAAGGTAATCTCTCCCAGTTTCTCCCATTTCTTGATCCCACGATCACCAACAGTATTTTCAAGCCAGTCCTTCGTGTCATCATTCATCATTCCTGTTAGTAGAAGATTGTAGAGCTCGTCACTGACTGTTTCATTCCTCTTGTCTAACTCATCCTTTAGGATTCCGAGGAACTTGGAGTTATAGTCAAGGTAATTTCTCGACTCTTGGGAAAGGAACATGAGAACTTCATCCACATAACCAAGAAGGGCCATGATCCTTGACACAGAAGTTCCAATTTTGGTGAATCCTTTGAAATTGAAATTGAGAGTGAAGTTCCTGAGCGCATACTTCATGGTTGATATCGAAGTCGTTAGAACATAATGTTGGCGATTGTATGAAACATAGTCAATGATCTCCTCGTCATCATCACATAGCTGGACTGAGCCAACATTGAATAACGAGTTCAATGTGATGTTAACAGTATTGTCTCCAAATAGAAGAAGGATATCGAGTTCTTCCTCACTGTTTTGGATCAATGCCTCAATGTGCGGCCTCGTACCGAACTTGAGCTCCGAGTTTGTAGAAGATGGTAAGGGAAGTAGTTTAGGCAAGGCCTTGAGAACGTCTGTATCGCCTAATCCGCTGAATTTCCCCCTGTTCTCGCTATTCTTGCCCACCGTCAGCCATTTCCCCAGCTCGACTACTGGACCGCCTTTCAACTGGACACTGAAGAGTAACTTCCCAGAATTGACGTCGTACACCAGACACGACCTGCTCTTCAGTGTGAGGACCCCAATTCTCTTCCCGTCGCTGGACCATACGACGCCGCAGCAGGAGTCTCCCTGTGGCAGTTCGTGGATCACCCACACCGCGTGTCCTTCGCGCGGTCGGTGGAGAGTGACTTCTTTGCCGTTGTTTGACGTCGTCACGAGAAGCGCCATGGTGGGACTCCAGCTGGCCGAGCCGGCGTCGATCTGGTTCTGGAACTTGAGGCAGGTCATCTCGTCTCAGCTCGCAATTGGCTTGTTTGTGGTTATTTGAAGAGTTGGTGATGTCAAAAAGTTGTTGATGTAAACAAAAAGATTCTCCACTCATCGAGACAGTTTAGTACCCAATTAAATCACCACAACGAGTTCCAGAGACGGCCCATAATGTTCCGCAAAGAGCCGCAGAGAAAGGCCGCGTCGAATCTGAAGTCGTCGGAGAGACGGAAGCTGCTGTCCACTATCGTCAGCAAGTTCTCCCTCCCACAAAACATGGCCAAAGAGACCGAAGAGAAGATCTTGCCCGCAGTGACAAAGCAAATGAACATCTTAACTCACCAAGGAGCCAAGGGAGTGCTCTATACTGATGACAAAGGAACTCCAATCTGGTTCAGCGTGCCTGTTGACATGGTGGACGAGCTAGTGCCGACTGTCTACACCTTATGGAGGGCACCATTTGTCTTGCCTATTGTTCATACACATCCACACGTCATCACGGTCCTTGCCGGTGGAGCCCACCTCATGCTTCCAGGCTCTGTCCCACCGTTTGATTCCAGAGCCAAGATTGGAGCTGTTGTTGGTATTGCAGATACTAATGATCCACATCTCGTGAAGGCAGTTGGTGTGTGCGATTTGGACCTTTTCACCTATGAAAGAACCATTGGACAGACAGGTGTCGCTGTGAAGGTCCTTCATTCAATTGACGATTCCCTGTTTGGGCTTGCGAAACCGAAGATTGATCCACCGGTGGAATTGGACCTCGAGATCAAGTTCAAAGAGCTGGAAGTTAAAGAGGAGGAAACGGTAGATGAAGTGACTGCGACTGAAGAGGACAAAGACCATGAGCAATCCAATGATCATGAAGAGCAACAAACGGTTGAGACTAGTAATAGCCCTGAGGAGGAGGATCCAGAAGAATCTCTGACCACAGAAGACATTGACAACTTCTTCAAGAGGGCCTTAATGCAGACTCTGACCCAGGCTAAACCACAGACACCAATTCCCTCATCTCAGTTCATGCAACTAGTGCAATCAAATCTCATTATCACACATCCACAGATCATCATCAAGAAAACGTCATGGAAGAAGTCAGCCAAGTTCCTGAAAGCCATGGAGAAGGCCAAGTTCCTGAAATTAAAAGGCAAAGACGATGATCTGACAATCACCTCAACAGCATCAACATCCACTAACGACGAACTCAAGAACTTTGTTCCATACAAGGTCAAGAAAGCCCCAGCTTCACAGGAAAAGAAACAGACACAATCTAAAGGAGGGAACACATTGGTTCTCACAAACTATTACAAGCCAACTTCACCTCTGAGACCTATATTCAATGACCTTGATAAGGACTTTGTTGGGACTTTCTACACTAAAACTGATATCAAGGATATGTTGAACGAATACATCTCGAAGCATAACTTGGTGAATCCGAAAGACAAGAAGGCCATCCTCATTAACGAAGGTCTATCCAAGATTTCCAAAGAGGCGACCCTCGGCCGTGACAAACTACTCCCATTGTTCAACTCCAAGTTCACCGAATACTATACATTAACAAGACCAGGCACTGATTCCAAGAGTGAACGGTCACCTATAAAGGGTACTATCCCTAAGGTTGAGATCATAACAGAGACAGCTATAGGTAGAAAACTAGTGACGAGGATATCCAAAGTTGACTATTTCGGTATTGACATTGAAGACTTTGCAGGTGAATTGAAAGTGAAGTGTTCTGGATCAACGACTATCAAGCCAAAAGTGGAGAATCCTAAAGTATCGGAGATCTCTGTTCAAGGACCACATTTCAAGATCATCAATGATCTTCTGACGGAGAAGTACGGTCTGAATCCAAATTGGATCGCATTCACTGATAAATCGAAGAAGAAAAAGAAGAAGACGACGGCATAGATAGAATAGAATCGATATTGGTCATTCAGGATAGTTTCTTGTAATAATCTACGATCTCCACACTCCCCGTCACCAAAATTGAAGACTGAGCTGTAGATACCCTACCTCAAATTGTTTGAACTTCTCCTGCTATAAACCCCATTTTATCAACACATTTGCAAGAACCAACGGATTAAGACACGCTGCTGGTGAAGGCAATGGACTAATGATGATGAGTTCCTCGCCTGACCGAAACAGTCGTCCATCTGCCGATTGGAATGCGCTACCGAATGAGCTGCTGAACCAAGTGCTTGTTTATGTCCAAGTCCGTGCAGAAATACACAACTTCTTACCATTGCTCACTGTCTCACAGAAATGGGGCCAGGCTGCGGCCAGTGTTGTATGGAAAGACATCACACTAAAGCCCTCCAAATCTGATAATGGCCTTAATTATGAAGAAGGTGTGTCCAGGACACTCACTGCCCATTCGACATTCTGGAACTACAGACAGTGGATAAGGACAATCAAAATACTCGATGTTCTTCCATACACTGAATCTTCTCAAATACTGTCTGGCTGCGATAACGTCAAGGAACTGACGTTGAAATGTATGAACTTCAACAGGAATAACCCATGGTTTGCTGAAAACGTTATGGAGATTATGGAAAGACTGCCTGGCTTGTCCTCCCTGACGATATGTGGCACAGACTTGAATGATTTTCAATTGCAATGTTTAGCAATGTACCTTGGGGACCACTTTGCAACAAAGCTGAGGAAGATTCAGTTTGAGGACGTCTTGCCTTTATCTAGGACTACGCTCCTCCAATTGGCCAGGGCATGTCCTTCTTTAGAGTCTCTTCAGATGCGACCAGCTCCGAACGGGAATGGAGTATTCCTCCCTATTGGCCACGCAAGGTTTGTCACTGATGATACATTTAAGCAACTGTCTCTTGAACTGCGTCAACTGCGCGAGATTGAGCTGTATGAATGTGACGGCTTAACGAACCTGACATTGAACCATATTTTGAACAATTGCAAGTATTTGACATCTTTGTCAATCCATGAACAAGCTGGTTTCACTGATGATGCCATTGAGTTTATTCCGGGTTGCTTACCGAGGCTCAAATCACTCTCCATTGGTGCCTGTGAAGCCTTGGGTGATATATTCGTTAAGAAGATGATTGCAGCATCACCACAACTAGAAAACCTATACCTCGCTTGGGTTTCGATAACTGATGAAACTCTTTTTGCTCTTTCTGAGTCGAGATGTCAGAAGACTCTGACTTCATTGACTTTGGAAAGGATTGGGAGTACCACTGGAGAAGGAATAACTCGGATAGTTGATACCTGTCGCAGATTGAAATTTGTGAGATATTCACCTGAGTTTATAAGCATGATGGCAGCAGGTCCAGAGGATATCAATATTGACCCATACTTCAAGATCCTGGAACTTCCTCGCCTACTGAGATACGAATTCCCACAAGCTTTAGAGGACTATTTTCGTATTGCTGGACATAATGTTAAGTTCGGTATATGGGAGCGTTCATGCTCTAACAAGACTTATTAGTTATGGATTGTCATTAAATGTAACGAATAGACCTATAAAGACTTAATAATGTCTTCTGTACTGTAGATGTATGGCTCTAATTGGAGGACTTTAGGTTCTTTTTGATGTCTAAGATCACTTGTGTCCTCCAAATTCACAACTTTATAGTCTACTAAAACACATAAAAACTTCTTGGGACTACTTGATACTGTTTCTGAAGTGTTTAGCAGCTAATACGATGGTCTGTATATGTCGATTTCCACTCACAGCTATACGTTAATGAAGAAATAACTTTTCAATTTTAAGTATAGACATCGCCATTTCTGAAAAAGTAAATCCGACGGAGACCGACGGTAAATCAATTTAACTGCCTATCGAGCAATCACTGTGCCTTTTCAATAAGATAACTCAATACGGGCCAATGATATATACGGCCTATTAGTGATAAATTGTCCTATTTCTGTACAATCTCAAAGAATTATAAGCGACTCTCTTTTCTGCGTCGTCTCCAGCTTTATCGGGTGAGATCTCGCATACTGAAAAACAGACAATGGCCCCTTTATACTCACTGGACAACTAAGCGGATTATACCCAATTACCATGTCTGATTACGATCCAGACTACGAGACAGACTACGGAACAGACTATGAAGCAGACTACGGAACAGATCACTATGTAATAGACCTTGGATGGAACTCAGAAGAAGATCTGAATGGATCAAGGGACCGCGTGCCTCCAACATCCAGTTGGCATGAATTGCCTGCGGAGTTGTTGGATCAAATCTTTCGCTATGGTCCACAGACAAAACGCCGTTTAAGACCGCTTCTCACTGTGTGTCGGTCTTGGGGAGAAGCAGCTGCCAAACTCGTATGGAGAGACCTTTCAATTGACTCTATTATCAATCCAAGAAGTCTCCGTGTTCTCAAGACCCTCGAATTGGAGTCCCCGTTTTGGAACTACAAGCTCCAGATCCACAGTTTGAACTTCATCATGCCATTGAATGACAGTTCAAAGATTGTGGTACTTCAAGGCTGTGATAATGTGACAAAATTGGATTTGAGCGAGCTTAACATGAATACTTGGGGGGTATGGAGTGTCGAGAGTATTGTTGCCATTTTGGAGTATCTTCCTGCATTGACATCGATTTCATTCAACGGTGTGAAGTTGACGGAATACGAAATGGAGGACGTTATCGAGTATATCACTGAGAGATATGGTCAACAGCTCAAGACTATTTATTTCGACAAAACAGTGGATTTACCAGACATTGTTTTATTCAGATTGGCAGAAAGATGTCCCGTTTTAGAGAATGTCAAGATCCAGTACATCCGGCCGTTTATGGATGGACAAATCGTGCCATTTTCACCAGTATCCGATGACACCATCAGTGTCTTCACCAAGGGTTGTCAGAACTTGAAGGATGTCATCTTATACAATATTGACCCTCTGACTGATCGTTCTTTGGAATCAATACTTGTGAACTGTCAGTCCCTTACAAGTCTCAATATTGGATACCTCAACATCACCTCAAACGCTGCACAATACATCACTGGTTCATTCCCAAAGTTGAAGTCTTTGGTGATTGGTTTCAGCCCTAAAGTTGGCGACCCTCTAGTGGAGAAATTGATCCGAGCATCTCCTAATCTCGATACGATCTTCCTTGGTGCATTGGCAATCACTGACACGACTTTAAGGGCTATTGCTGAGACCTCGTATAAGAAACTAAAGATACTCAAACTGGTGGATCTTTCCCGGATAACACATACTGGATTCTCCGCAATACTGCGTTCCTGCCATGAACTCAGGGATGTCCATTATGCTCCAACCATAGGGAAGACAATTGAAAATAGGGAAGACTATTTGGATGTGTTTGCACTGCCGAAATTGGTATACTTCCATTACCCAGTAGCATTGGACTTTTATTTCCTGACACTCGGATACAATGGGGCTAGTGGGTATTGGAGCAAGTATACGCAGTCCAAACCAGCCGTGAAAAGGAAACAGGGTCTTGAAAGGATGATTGAAGCTATGCTTTATGGGTGATGATAGTCTCTTGTCGTTCTACAAAGGATCAATACAAACATTAGTGTCCATTTTAGTACATCAACTGTTTCCAGCTCTCCTTTAAAGCAGTGTTAAATGTATGGCGAGTAACCATATCCCTCAATTCTGGCGATTGTATGTTCTGTAAGTGTATTCCCAATTGTCTTCGAATTAGAAAGTCAAGCCGTATGTAAGGTGATTTCGGTTCAGGGTATATTGAATCCTGTGATAACCCTAGGATCTTAAGGAATTGTGCACTTATTGTTTCAAGGATCTGAATTTGGTCATCTTCTGTAACTTCTGAGATGTGTTTGATATAGATGCCTCCCTTTTGAGGAATCGTAAGGACGCGATCAGTGTTGGTTAAATGTTCTTCTATGTCATCCACAAGCAGAACATCTGTGAGAGGATCAACCAGGAATACCTCAAATCTGAGTTCCTCATTGTCAAAAGTATCGCTTACTCTGTCTAAATGAAGAGTCAACGAGTTTCCTTTGAAGCTTGATAAGCAACCTGGTGAACCAACTGGAACAAACTCCACTTGAATCTCTGGCTTCAGATACCCCTCCACATAGTCAGTGAGACCTCGCCGTATAAGCTCATCAAACATGAACTGGTTGAATACACCCAAAAGATTCAGATCTGTGTGTTTGATGACGATCTTCACTGGGACAATAGGACTAGTAACAACATAAGGCTGAACCAGGGCATTCCTTTCAAAAGATTTCAGAGAATGGAGGAAAGAGCTGGTCACATAGTTCACGTTATCACTATCCAAGTTCTCCAAAGCCTTCAAAGTGGCTGGTAAGTCCAGATAGTCGAGTATCTCGTAAAAGAGCAAGTTATCTAGTATGACATTTCGAAGGAACGCGTTCATGAGGTTCTTTGCAATTAAGAAATCAGTCTGGAACACGTAAATTTGCTTATCATCAAATGGTGAGATGTAATAGGATTCATGGTCTGAATGGAAGAGTTGTATCTCGTATTTTGTGATGGTCTCTTCAGTATTTATGGCGATTCTCTGTGTGTAGTTCTGGAAGGCTCGTTGTTCAAACAGTTTCACCTTATAACTAACCCCATTCTTCCACACCAACTTCGCCAAATCCTCATCAATCAGCTCCTGTGTAGACTGTGCGAGTTTCTGAATGAGTACTTCATCCGTAGTGAATCCAGAACCAGAATTGTCGTGCAACTTCAAGATGATTGGGATTTCTATTTGGTACTCGACCTGATCATGAGTCTCAATATCAACGGGACAACACCCATTTCGACCATACTTTGCCACCACAGACACAGTACTGACCAGGAGAAAGAAGACAAACAACAACATAGAGCCCCATATTCGACTCATTGAAGGGAATAACAGCGGAGAGAAGCTGATTTAAGTAGTTTTGAGTACGTTAACGTTAATGTAAACAAAAGATGTGTCTTAACCAATGACATAGCCATACATAATCGATGCTACTTCACTATCTCTAAATCTAGATACAATCAGACTGTTCTATGTATAGTTTTTGATGTCTTGTTTTGTTCTATTTACAGAGACTATTTAGCACTTTATCACCATTCCAGGTCCATGAGTCGATGAAATGACAGTGTTTCCTAACAAACTTGGTTTCTTTGTCTTTTGGGACCCCACCGAGTCTGCAAAGGCCTGTCTTGCAATCTTGATGTTCTTCATGATCTCATCGTCAGTGAAGTCGACTCTTCCAACAGTGATGGAGACGTTGTCGTTCTTTTCACGGAATGGTAATGTTCCAGAGACTTCATCGATCAAAGTAGCAATGTCTTCACTGACTGTGCCCTTTTTAGCTGATGGCATGAGACCCTTTGGACCTAGTGTTCTTGCGATTTGGTTTAGTTGTTGGACGATGTCTGGTGTAGCGAAGGATCTATCGAAGTCGAGCTCGACTTCTCCAGCTTTAACCTTCTCAATGAGTTCAACACCACCAATTAGATCGACTTTGCCTTGTAATTCCTGTGCCTTTTCTGGGGAGTTTGTGAAGACAAGGACCTTACTGGCCTTGATAGCCTTTGGGAAAAGAACTGAACCTGTTAGTTTAGGAGCACCTTTGACTGATATGACGCTGGTTCTGATGGAGATGGTGGCTTCTTGAGGTGATCTACCGACTTCACTGGCACGTAAATATCTTAAAGCTGTTGGTATTTCCTGGTAGAAGGGAGATCTCTCTGGGTTAGCTTTAGCAGCTGCTCTCTTTCTTGCCATCTTACGGAGTTCATTCTTTCTGTTCTGGTCCTTTTGGGCAGCTCTTTCTCTCTGTTCAGCGACTCTTTGGAGGTCGTCATTGGGACCACTGAGACGTTGTGAAAGGGAGAAGTTTCTTACGCTGACAAGGCGGGATGTGAGTCTCGTCGTGGATACAGCCCTTATGAAGCTCATGGTGGGAGGGAGTGTGTGTTGTTGGTGACGGGACAGTTCTATTTTGGCTTCTGGTCGTTGATGTTTTTTTCGAGTGAAAAATTATTGTCCGGCGAGGAAGTCCAGTGGGAATATAGAACGAGTGGGCTTTATAGTGAAGGATTACAACTTATTGGTGGGGATTAGAGGGTTAGTAACTATACAGTGCAAATATTCTGGTTATTACGAATATTATCCTTTTTATTGTATACTTGTAGCTCTCTTCAGTCTTGAGTTAGGGTCCATTCTGGTCACTACTACTATTATCACTATTATCCGTAAATGCGTCTAGTTCTTTATATACAAGGGTTCAATATAACCACTTAATGGGCTAGGTACCATCTACCTTTCTCACGTCTTCTAGCGATGATCTTTCTCCCACTCTTTGATCTCATTCTGCTCATGAATCCGAGTGTTTTCTTACGTTTGTATGTGTTTGGTTGGTAGTTGTTACCACGGGACTTCCAACGACGCTGACCAGCCAGTGAGAGCAGGTTGGAGAAGATGGAGGTGGATTCTGGGGATGTGATGGCGGTGGCGGTGATGGTGGTGGTTGGGTTTGATGTTGGAGTTATCTGTTGACGACGTAGTAGTGTCAGTGGTGAAGAGGCGGAAGCCAGGGAGAACTGACGGGCAAAAGACGTGGTTGCTGGTGTGTTCAGGACCGACACGCTGCGGAGTGGACGGCTCAGAAGGGAGAGCATTGTCTGTAAGATACTCTGTGAGATGCTCTATATGATGCTCTGAGATGGTAACTGGTGAAGTTTGATGAGACATAAAGTCGCTTTTTCGTCAGTTATTCGTCTTCCGGGTAACACTTCTAAAATTTTACTTATAGCTCATCGCATAATTAACAAACTTTTTAGTGCCATAAGAAGACTATCAATCTAAGATCACTCCACTTCATTCCACTAAAAAGCCAACAATGAGCACAGCCTACAAACCACGCAGAGTACAGCAATCAGCAGTCAACACACCAGTCGTGCAGCACACTCTGAAGACAGAGCACATCACCAAAGACACAGCAGAACGTCTCCTATCACAGTTCATTACACAACAGGAGGAGAAGCAGCAACAACAGATAACAGAGATCGCTGCCGACTCTACACAGGCCACGTCTCTTTCACAACTCAAGAGAGTCCAGAGAAACCTCAGGGGACTGCCACCGCTCGAGACTGTTGTGACACCAGCTGTGACACCGGCACCAGTATCACCTAAGAAGACGGAGGGAGAGGGAAAGCACATGAAGTTTGACTGAATAAACACTTTGTATACTAGAAACATCAGCATATTGAGCGACTTGTAGAGGCTAATAGTACTTACTTAGTACTCTTCACTATAGTAAACGACTTCCGGCTCGACCCTCGGAAATATAACCTTGACTCACTGAAAAGAAGTTTTGGCTCATGAATCAAATCGAAGTTTCGAGTGTTAATTCAGACGACGAGACTTATTAAAAATGGTTAAGAAAGCCGGTGTTTTAGGAGCCACTGGATCAGTTGGCCAACGTTTCATTCTGTTGCTTTCAGAGCATCCAGACTTCGAAATCGCAGCCCTTGGTGCCTCTGCCAGATCTGCTGGTAAGAAGTATAAAGATGCTGTGACATGGAAGCAAACTGCCCTCCTGCCAAAGTCCGCTGAGGATCTCCCAGTCTCTGAATGCACACTAGATGCCTTCAAGGATTGTGATGTTGTGTTTTCCGGGTTGGATGCCGATTATGCTGGTCCTATTGAGAAGGAATTCAAAGAAGCTGGCCTCGCTGTCATCTCTAATGCTAAGAACTACAGACGTGAGGCTGATGTCCCTCTGATTGTTCCTATTGTCAACACTGACCATTTGTCTATTGTTGAGAACAAGATTGTCAAGGCTAAGGAAGAAGGTAAAGAGAGACCAGGTTTTATTGTTTGTATCTCCAACTGTTCCACAGCTGGTCTTGTCGCTCCATTGAAGCCACTTGTTGATGCTTTCGGTCCTATTGATTTGTTGACCGCTACTACTTTACAAGCCATCTCTGGTGCTGGGTTCTCCCCAGGTGTTTCCGGGATTGATGTTTTAGACAACATTGTCCCATTCATCTCCGGTGAGGAGGAGAAGATCGAATGGGAGACGAAAAAGATCCTAGGTGGTGTCAATTCTACAAAGGATGGGTTCGAGCTTTTATCTGATGATGAGATCAAGGTCAGTGCTCAATGTAACAGAATTCCAGTCTCTGATGGACACACTGAATGTATCTCACTCAGATTCAAGAACAGACCCGCACCTTCCGTCGAGCAAGTCAAGGATGTTCTAAGAAACTACGTCTGTGAGGCCACTCAATTGGGTTGTCACTCAGCTCCAAAGCAAACTATCCATGTCCTGGAACAAGAAGACAGACCACAACCAAGATTGGACCGTGAGAGAGATAACGGATTCGGTGTCTCTGTTGGTAGAGTCAGAGAGGACCCAGTGCTCGATTTCAAGATGGTTGTCCTATCACACAACACTGTCATTGGTGCTGCTGGTGCTGGTATCTTGATCGCTGAGATCCTATTGAAGAAGGGTTTGATTTAGAAGAAGAACTCGTTTGTTTTTGTATAATGTCATTTTGAACGCACGCAAGAGAAGTAATAGCACAGCAGAAGATGTAGTTAAAGGGGGAGATTGGAGTGTCTATTGAACTATATTACTTGAGTTTATATTGTGCATCAGTAGTTGGGTGGCCGGAATATAAGAAATCAGGGTAAGTTCACAGTTCACACCGGACATTAACTGAGTATAAATCAGACACTTTCCAATGATCCTCAACAAGATCGAGTCCTTGGAATCCCACCAGACAGATCTCCAGATCCTCGCATTGTCATCGAGTGGGAATGACCTTGGGATAATTTCTCCAAAGGAGACGAGACTTCAAATACACTTACCCAACTCCTCCACGACATTAGAAATAACACAATCAATAAGCTCACTAAACTCCCAATCTTCATCGACTGGGTTTGTCGTTTGGAAGATATGTCCTCTATTCATGCAGTTTCTCTCAACAGAGTTTGATTTCAGAGAGAATGTCGTCATAGAGCTCGGTAGTGGGATTGGAGGACTGGGTCCATTGACTGTCGGGAAGGCATGTGTTGGTGGGACGTTTGTTGCTACGGATCAATGGCATCTCTTGAAGGCACTGAAGAGGAACATTGTTGATAATTTGGATGCTGTTGGGTTGAATGGAAGGGTGAATAGTACGACATTGGAGGTGGAGCATGGTTCTTCTTTAACGAAGGGGAAAAGGGGAAAGACGAAGCAGAAACAGAGTGGTAGTGTCAATGGTGATGTACGATTGGAAGTATCTTGTTTTGATTGGGAGGAAATAGATCAGGGAGAGTATAATTTGAAGCAATTGAAACTGGGGCATGAATACCCTGATTTTATCATTGGTTGTGATATCGTTTATAATGACTATTTGATTCCATATTTGATTGAATCGATAGTGAGATTATGTGGACCGAAGACGAGAGTGATTATTGGACTTCAATTGAGATTGTTGGAGAATATTGAGAGTTTCATTGAACAGTTGTTGGAGTTGGATATGTATGATATAGAGACGATCAATGAGTTTGACAAACCTTATGAAGAATTGAATCATGGGTTTGTCATCTACAACATTCAACGACGTCAGAATCTCATATAATATCATATAACCTTAGCCAATACTAATAGATTAGTTAATGTTTTAAAAGTCACCATCTTCAATCTTTTTGGTCAATTCTTTATGTAAAGCACCAAGTTTCTCAAAATCAGTAGCTTCAGCAGGCCATTTGACACCTAGACCAGTATCTAGATCCCTTCTAGGGATGACATGGAAATGAACATGATCGACCTCCTGATGTGCGATTCTTCCATTGTTCTGCAAAATGTTATAACCAACACCTTCTGGACCATCATCATGAGTGACATCCAATAACTTTGCAACTTTCTTCGCAACAGGGAGGATATCAGCAAGGGATTCATCAGAGATGTTGTGGAGTTTCGCACCGTGCTGTTTTGGAATCACGAGGGCATGGCCGCGGGCAATTGGCTGGATGTCGAGGTATGCTAATGAATGTTCAGTCTCGAATAGTTTGAAGCATGGGATTTCTCCTTTGACGATTTTGCAGAAGATACAATTAGGATCAGTAGTGGTGGCCATTGTGGAGAATTGGCGAATGGTTGGAGAGATGGATGGTCTGATTAGTTTAAACAATGTGAAGATTGAAGTATCTGCCCTTTTTATAGACGGATTTTTATCTTCAATTGAGTTAGTTTGTAGTTGATCACTATTGTCCCTGACTTCTCCATTTGATAAACTCCGCGGAATAATCACAATGGCCACTTTATAGGTTTATTACTCGGCGAATGGAGGTGTTCGGAGTGTGGCCCGTACCGATTTCGGCTGTGTTTGGTATATCACCAAAATGATGACTAAACAACAAGATCGGGCGGTTAGTTCAATGGTAGAATAATTGCCTTCCAAGCAATAGGCATGGGTTCGATTCCCGTACCGCTCATTTCTTTTTTATCTTTTTTGGTACTACTATCACTCAAGTAGTAGTCTTATATAGTGCATTTGAGGGGAAGGGAACCAATCAGAAAGTAGATAGACTATCACCAGTAACTACAACACTTTAATTGTAAAAACATTCATTGGGATCGTAATCTCATAATCTCATCAACATAAACATAAACATAATCATTAAACCCATTTAGGACAAGATCATGACATTTCAATCTCTTCTTTATGGTTTGGAATGGTATTGTAATCGACATCGACATAAGCGCCATCTGAATTACACTTGACAACCACCTCCACTCTAAAATCACCTTCATCGGCTTCTAAACCATGAAGACCATCATCGACGTATTTCCAAGTCAAAGTATCGAATTCCTCAATAGTTTCGACATTCTTCAAATCGAGTTGTAAACCTGTTGATTCCTTGATCTCCTTGAGTAGATGCTTTTCCACATGTTGGTGTAAATGTCTTACAAACTTCTTGTTCTTTCTGTTCTGGGAGTCCTTCACCTTTTCTGGGTCATTATGGGAGGCAGCTAGTACGAATGGTGGGATGTAGTTGATATGAGCATGGGCATCTGAAAACTCATTGTCTTCTCTCTCGTCTTTCAGGAATTGTTCAAAGGAACCGAGGTCTTCGAATTCTTGTAGTTGACCGACTTGTCTGGCCTTCTTCTTCAGTTGCTTATCCTTCTTACCCATGGTTTGTAGTAATTAACTGTACTTGTAGTGTTTGTGATATCTCTGTAACTAAACTTGTCACTGATGATAGGAAGTAGACAACATTGAAAGAGAATTAGCCGGATTAACTGGTCTTTTATAGCTGAGGGTTGCTGTACTTGCTGTACTACTACTAGTTGCTAATTGGTCAGTGGTCAGGTGCTTCTTTACTTAGTTGACGTCAAAGTCAGCCATTTGCTGAAAATCACGCAACTCGACTTTATTAGTGGAGAGACATTTAATCTCCGTGAAGAATAGGCCAATCGTGTGAGAAAAGGGGTGGAAATGGGGTGGAAATGGGGTGTTTAAAGGGGGATTAAAGGGGAGTAGAAGGATAAGAATATGAGTAGTGTATAGGAGTACTAAATAGAGAGAAAGACTGGTTAAATTGGTGGATTACTCCCCTTTTCACCCTGTCGTTAGGGCGTAAATGTGTCAAATATCGTACAGATTAGTGGTTCCATTAACCATTTTGATCAACATAATAAGTCCACTAGGCGTAGTAAGATAAAGTGAAGCCATGATGAGTAATGAGATAATGGGATAATGGTATGAGTAATGATATGATTCTGTACTGATAGTGGACTTATTGTATAGATGGTGGTCAGTGGTGGTGGGCCCAGTGGTTGGGTGATTACTGCTAGCTATTGAATCATACCAGTTGATGAGCAGACCAGTTGATCTATACTTCTAGTTATCTCAGTACTACTAACATATATTACTTCTTTCTACTAAGATAGACAGTAATACTAATGGTAGACAGTAGTAGTAGTAGCAGTAGTAGTACCCTGTGGCCTTACCATTACCACTTTTGTACCACATCAACAGAATAAACATCACAGTTAACCGCTGAGTACTAAACCACGGCCATCTGACAGACTATGAGCGTCTACCTCCCCAATCCCTGCCTCCTCGGGATCATCCTCGCCATCTCCACCCACAACGGACCGCAATTGGTCTTCCACTACCCGCCAAACCCCAAGGACTACGACTTCCAGCCGACCCCATTCGACCTCGATAACGACCTCATAGACACGGACAACGACTACACTGACGACACAGACGCTACAAGCTCCTCCTCAGACATAGAAGACACAGAAAGCGACACTAAACTCGCTTCATCCAACTCAATCAAGAAGAAACTCAGGAATTCCAACGATGGTGACTACGTCTCCGGTCAGACACTCTTAGACTTACTAGACCAACAAGATAGAAAGAAACGTGCCAAATACAAGAAGAGAATGCATCTAAAGCTGAAGAAGTCAAGTATATCAAGCAGAGCAGGAAGTTATGGCGGTGATTCCAATTATACATCCACTTCCACCCACAACTCTGACCATCATTCAAAGAACAACAACAATCCAAACAAGAACAAGATATTCGGCTTCGACTACGAGTTCCTTGCTGAGATCGTGTCTCCAACTTCTGCCCAATTGTGTAACTCCAAGTTCGAACTAAGTGTTGATGACATGACATTCCTTGGATTGCCCATTTGCAGAAACGAGAATGGCCTATGGAGAACCAGCAGGCAGGATAAATCCACAAAGTCCAGACATTCCACAAACATCAGTGAAAGTAACAGATCCAGAAGAGACAGTGCATCTAGTAATAAGAATCCGGAAAGTGCTGCAGGTGACTCGACGATTACTCCCGATGATGGTGGAGATGGTGATGAGGAACTAAAAGACGAAAACGAAATGAATATGTTTCATGTCGTCTTTGTTATGAATCCTCCCCTGGTCGAATATGACTACAGAATTGAAGAAATGTTCCATTATGTTGTTTCAAGGCTATCCCTAGTATTAAGATATGAACAGGCGAAATCGAATTATGTTTGGAATGAATCAAAACTCATGATGAAGATCAAAGAGGAAAACATGGACATGTCTTCTTTTGAACTATGTGAGAAACTCACAACTGAATCAACATTGGCGAATTCTATAAAGATGTGTTATGAAGCCATAACAAATTCCAGTATTGCAAGTCTGGAGATCAATAATAAGTTGATTTCATTGCAAATACCATTGAAAAATCAGTTCAAATCTTTGTTACCAAAAACTACTCCAGTGCTCCCTGGTTCATACCTTTCTTCTATTATAATCGATGAAGATTCAAATGATCCATTACAAGAAACACTTGAAGAGGATATTGGTCATTTGGCACTCTTATTACTAGACGACCCACAAAAGATTATCGCTGACCTCAGGACTGAAAACTCACCATTGGCTCTCCTCATAACAAAAATCCACCCAATGACACCTTTAAAGACACTAGCACAGAACAATTCGCTTGATCTCGCACAAGTCAATGCCTTTGTCAAATATTTGATTTATTGGAGACGTGCGAGAATCATAATCCCAATTCATATCAAATCAGTGTTCATCGTATCACCAATGGCACCAATGAAAAGCATTTCTGACCATATGATCACATTCAGGTATGATTTCCCCTCATTGCCTTCATTACCATCATTCTTGTCCTTGTTGTCAAGCAGCAAGCCACGTCAATACAGCTCCATCATCCCCTCCAGAGATCACAAAGTGGTGTATATTGATGCATTGACTTGGCTGATAAGGCATGGATATGTGACACAGCTTCTGACTTTTGTCTGGTTGAAGATCCCACAACGAATTAAAGTGGCTGTTGATGAGGACCTAGAGAAGGAAGGCTTCACCAAGAGAAAGACCAATGATTTCACCAAAACCAGCAACGTGTCGACTGATGCCACTTCAAAGTCTATTGACAATAATGGAGGGAGACTTCGTGATTCGCATAAGAGAGGACATCATCAGACAATGGCAACGCTCTCTTCAACGGATGAGTTTGTGATCAAAGAGGAAGAAGAAGAGGAAACCATCATCCTTGATCCAGAACGGGCAACTGCCGTTGAGAAGAGATGGATTGCCAAAGTCATAAAGGGCCAACCTGGTGAGATTGCTGCATTGTTCCATCGTCTGGTTAAATATTTCAATGGGAAGTATCCTTTGGAGTTGGTGATTATCAAGGAGAATGTCTCGAGGGGAGAGTTGAGACGGTTGTTGCATGCCATTAGTGCGAATATCACTAGTGTGAAGCATTGGTGATTAGGCTATACTCTTGATCAACTACTGGCCAATCACTCATAGATTCTGTGTTGCTTAAGTTGTAGATATTTTGACCAGTATAGTAGTAATTAAAGTAGGGTAACTTATACGACCATCACCATGAAAACACTAACAATGTAAACAACGTAATCTAATCAGACGCGGACATTAGTAGAGGAAAAGCAGCTAAAAATGGTCAAACCAACTACAGCAAAGCGTCGTAATAAGGTGCTACAAGCCCAACAGGCCCAACAGGAAGCTGTTCAGCAACAAGTGGCAAGACAGAGAGAGGAAGAGCTGACACTTCATGATGAGGCAGATGTCATGTCCTTCAGAGCCGCAGCCACACATCGCTTTCTGATGAACCAGGAGCTCATGGAGAGTCTTTTGGAGAGATGGGTACACACCGACAACATCGTGTCTCCTAAACCGTTCGCGAAGATTCAGACCACAAAGAGCGATATCAAGGAAGTTAGTGATGAACTGTACTTTGGTAACCGTGAGCTCATGAGACAAAAACTAGCACTCCTCGAAATGGAGGTGGCTGAGTTAGAGTCGGGCAACAACAGCGTGAACGGAGGTAAGGATAAGTTAAGTCTCGCTGAGACTACTTTCCTTGGTGAGAAGATTAACGAACTTGCCAAATCCTTCACGGATCTTCAAACACCAGCACCTATTGATAATCTGAAGGACCAGTACACCCAGAAATTGAATAAAGTATTCAAGAAGAAACCATACAGAGCAAGATCAATACCAAAACTGAATAATGATCCTTCAAGAGCCCCAGATAATTACTGGGAACAACTACGACACGCCAAAGAAGAAGCAGAAAGATTAGCAGAACAAAAGAGACAACAACAACAAGAGCTACTTCTACAACAACAGCAACAACAACAACTTCAACAGCAACAACTTCATCAACAACAGATGGAGAACCAACAAATCCCTCAACAGATCCCTACTTTGCCAAATGGTATACCCAACCAACAACCAATATCCCAAATGACAAACACTGCCTATACCGATGGGTTCATTCCAAATGCGGGCGTTGTGGGGAACCCAGGGGAGATGAATTATGATCCGAATGCTTTCAGTGAGGATATGAATATGATTGATGATGTTGGATTCGGATTGAGAGGTGGTCTTGATGATCAAGATTATCTAGGACAGATTGATGATGGGATGATATGATATGAAACACACTAGTTTGGTACTACATTTGTATTCACTGTTCTATAAGTTCTATTCTGGGTATGTATTTTTGATATCAGTACTGTTTAATAATTATTCTTACCGTGTGTCGGTGTAGTAGTAGTTGTCCTCTCTCATTTTCTCATCTTCATCTTCACTTTCCAAAGACTCTATTGATTTGAATGATTAGTCTTGACGTTCCAAAGCCGATTGTTATCACCAAAATGACCAAGTCTAGTACCACCTGGACTAAACTAGCCATCATGAATCGTGGTGCAAAGATCTTCCACACCATTAAATGTCTTCTGAAAACAGTTGCAAAGATGAGTGAACTCAATGTGATACAACTCTGGTATGATAAAATAGTTCCACAATTCTCTGCAATTTTGGCCAACAATGACACAGGCTTAAAACTTGGAGGAATCTTCCATAATGAGATCAAAGCGACTGAAATACCAGTGATGATAAATGACCCAAATGTGTTGAATACAATAGGAACATGTGAAAAGGGGAAAACGATCGTCTCTGTGAGTGAGAATCCCAACTCCCAATTGATCGATGGAATTGTCGCTTGATGTCCAGTAGTGAAGAAATGGAAACTTCCCAAAAGACCAAATATCACAGGTGAGATCATATTCGAACGAATTTGTAAAATCTCAACCAATTCGCATAATGAAAGAATTTGATATGTCAGGAAGAAGATTGCGATTTGTCCTAATGGTTTGGTGAACATTAGGATCAAACCAATGAAGTTCATCACAAGTAAGAAATATTGAGATCCATAAACGTTATCATACCCGAGGATACAGGCCTGTCTCGTCGACGTCTCTGTATTCTTGATATCAAGTCTGACACAAAGAGGACCTCTAGACCAACCGAAATTTGCAGCAATGAGCGTGATACCGAAGATGATTCTCGCGAGTGTGAATTTCAGGAATTGTAAGCTGCTCGTATCAATATCTTGAATGAATTCAAATTGTGTCAAGTCCTGTTGATTTCTCTCAATGAATTCCAACGACCAGTACATTGAGATGGTGAATAGGATCCACTTGAAACATCTGTTCCATAATGGAGCAGCTGATTGATAAGAACCAGAGATATTGTAGAAAGCTGCGATAATCGATGGCATGATTTGAGAGTTGAGGAAAATCAACACGATACTCCACCACGTCAAATGGAAAGTCGGTGTACATTTATCACCTTGCTCTTCACGGCATGTTGTAATCAAGACACTGACTCTCGTAATCAAAGCAAATGATAAGGAGTGATAGACACCCATCACCCTGTCCACTTTCTTAGGAGCCTCTAATGACTTCAACGCTGCGACAACACCGAATGTAATCAGGAAATAGGATAGGATTCTGTCTTCCCAAATAGTGAATGAGTTCGATGCAAAGATAGCAGCGTGTAGAATGGCGAATGAGCAACCAATTAGAGTCCAAAATCCTCTGAAGAGATCCAGAAATGAAAGGAAAAGCCATTTAGGGGAATATCTATCAAGAATCGGTATCAAAAATCCCAAGACAATACCCGTAGCAGCACCTAGGAGGGTGCTCCAGAATAGGGTGAGGAATGTTGGTTTTAGAATCACCTGAATAGCCAAAAATATGACAATACAGAGAGCTACCATGGCAAGAATGGCAGGAACAATCTCGGTGGTTAACTGACTGATGACTATCGATGGGACGAGTTTGGAGTAGATTATAAGGATGATCAGGGAGAACACAAAGAGACCAATACCAATGGAAATGCTCATCATGTCGAATCTTGCCCACAGATCCTTACAACGTTCAAGTGAGATGCTTTGATACTCCGAGAAGTCTTCGTTGAACTTCAAGCTGTCATCAGAGGCAATGATTTTGTCATAGAGGGAATTAACTTCCTCATCGTCCTTTAGAGTATTATAGTTCTGTCTGTATCTGTGAAGTTGGTTCAGTGTGATTCTATTTGCGAGTTGTAAGTCATCTGCGGTCTTGAAGGCTTCAGCCATTGGTTTTCCCAGATTGTTGAAAGGGATCGGTAAACCCATCAACAGTGAGAATGTCGGGACAAGATCAATCTGGTTAACCTCTCTGTAATTCTTACCATTGCGTGTGATGTTGTAGACTGATTTGTCCTCGAATTGGTGGAAGTTCTTCTTCTTGGAATAGAGCCAGATAGCAGACTCTAACTCATCAGGTGAGTCACCTCCATGGTTACCAGTCTTATCCATACCATGGTCACCCATAACAATCATCAATGTTCTGTCGTCGATCTTACTCATGATCTCTTGAATGAAGTCATCCATTTGTTTCTGTTTTTCAATCATAGTGTAGTGATCTGGTCCATATCTGTGACCGACATGGTCCACACCGAGGGTATGACCCACCAGGAGGTCCCAATTCTTCTGTGCTTCCGGCTCCAGAGCTGGAATGACATGTTCTATGACTCCGTTATCAACAGAGTGGAGATCCCAGACATTCAATGAATCGTATGGGTAGGACTCGTTCAAGAACGGACCAAAGACTGCTTGCCAGGTATCATCACCAGTGAAGGTGATCTTCTTACCATTCTGGATCAGCTGTTTGATGAAGTTGTCCTCTTCAATAACATCACCATCGAAGTTTGATCCGGCATCCACAAAAGTTGGCAGGGAACCGGTTGTCAGTCCCTTGAGTCTTTGAAGTGTCGTAGTTGGTGGATCAGCAACAAACTTGAGAAGAACAGCGTTCTCTGGCTGTTCGAGAGCTGTCTGGTAAAGGATGTTGAGATTGTTGTGGTATGGCTTCGATGAGCTATCATCAGGCACGACGAAGTCAAACCTCAACGCGTCGATGATCACAAAGACGGCCTTGTCGAACTTTTGGAGCTTCGGCACGTCTGCGAAGATCTCATCGTTCAGAGTCGAGTAGTTTTCCAGAACTTGTCTTGATAAGAGAAATCCCTTGGTGAAGAAGGCGATGGCGATGGCCTGGAGTATGGTAATGGCAAAGAATATGAAGATGTACAGGGCAGAAGTCTGCCTCAGTTTGCTGTTTCGGAACTGGAAACGCGCGCTGTTCTGCTGCATGAGTCTCTTACGGACCTCTTCCGGGTCCACTTCCTCTGCTGCCATGGTGGTCTGCTGAGCGCTGGGGCTGTGGGTCTCTCTATTAATTGATCTGGGACTGATTCAATGAGTGTCCCCTGATTATTGAAAAGTGACTGTTCCAGACGGAGAAAGCGCGTGGAAAGACACAATCAGATTGAAATGAGTAGCAGCGTTGCTTTAACAGTGAAAAAACGCGCGATTGACCGACGGCGCTTCGAGTTACGTGTCCGTTTTTAGCCTTGTGCCTTTTCGCTTTTGGCTCTATAAATTAAATTTCTGGTGATGTTTTGTTCTCGGTTATTTAATTTTGTCTGGGCCGAGTTTTTGCGGGTAAACGAGAAGCGTTAAGGCCGGGGCTTTATGAGTATTAACTACTACTACTGGGAACAACTGGTCGTCACGAATTGAATAAAATGGGTATCAGGATTATAATAAGACCAGTCTGACTATAAAGTACATTAACAATCGGTGGGGGTTCAGACTGGCCGGGTATGGATCATGAGGGATTTTGTGTTTTCTTTACTGTCTTTTGGAGTAGGCATTGACCTGTTGACGGTGTGATGGCACTTCGTATCCATTGTGGTGGTGTCTCTTCTTGCCAATGGTCTGGCCCTCGTTGAATCCGTTAAAGTTGTAGATGTTGTTTGACTGGGAGAGCAAGTTCTGCTGTGGATTGTAGAACATGCTGTCTGTAGGTTGAGTCTCTGGTGCAGCATACGACTTACCCAGAGTGTTAAAGTTGAACTTGTTGAGTGGCTGGGTGCTCGAATAAACTGTCTGTGGGTTGAAACGGAAGGTCTGTTCATGTGTAGAAGGCTGTGAGTTGGCTGCAGAACCATTGATCAAGAGATCATTGTTTGAAATCTCTGCTCTGTCGAGAATCATGAACTCGTGTTCCCTCAGGAACTGAGTCAGATGCGTGCAAACATCCTCTAGATACTTTTCTCCCTCTGGAAGGTAGTTCAACAGAATAGAATGGTATGGTGTGGAACTCTTTGAGGAAGAATGTGAGTTCACATGGTCCACGGTTTGAATCTCATAGTTGTAAAGCACTTTCAATGGAACTCTCACCTTGTCCAAGAATTCCTCATTCGAGTCGTTGAAGATCTTACCAAATCTTGTGGCAAAGGAGATCTTGAACTCATAGGTACTCGAGAGTTTCTCCACAAGAGCCTTAGAAGCGTCAATAGAATTTCTCTCAACTCCCAGGATCTCCACAATGTGGTATGACTCCATGAATTCAGATGTTGGGAACTTGATAAAAGCCTGGTGTTTCTTCTCAATATCCTGAATTGTGCTGTACTTGAGTAGTCTGTACTGGTTTCTTGACATCTTGACAAATGAGCTCAGAATACCACTATTCTCAGTGTTATTGAAAAGCAGGGCATTCAGCTCCTGTTGGACTAATGCAATATTCGATGAGTTCTTGAATGGACATCTAATGGTCACATTGTCAAATCTCACTAAGTGTCTCTTTTGGATGATCGAGTTCAGTTCGCATTGGTTCGAGAACTTCACAAAGACATTGTATTTTCTCATGATGGATTGAATCAGCGACCCACCGGTACCAATGATCTGTCTGTGGAAGGATTCAGGGATAAAGAACTTGAATTCAGATGGGAACTCGTTCTCTAAGTTGTTTAATGAAGTCGCAAACTCATCAAAGCTCTTTGAAACCAGTTCAACATTGAACATATAATCATTCAATGGGGAGAACTGAATCTTTGTGAGGTCATTAGAAGAGCTCAATATCTTGACAATTTTACCATTCTTCTTACCACTGATGAATTCATGGTATGTGAGGTTCAGCTCCATGCTGGTCTTGATTATCACACTCACGCCTGAGTGACCGAGGATCTCGTTCGAATAGAATGGTACCACCCTTGTTTGAAGAGTATTTATGAGCACAGGAAGATCGGCACGAGCACATAAAAGATGGAAGATCTTCTGTTTGGAATCGAATCTCACCAAGGCGTTGGCGTTTCTGGCAACCTGAGACATTTGATAATCCAATCTGGCGTAACCCTCCTCTGTGTCTCTTGGAACGGCATCTGAAACAACAGAGAGCTCCGTTGAAGCAATCTCGCTCGTTAGCTGCATGAAGTCAGTGATAGCCAGCTCAATCAGTTCTGTGCTGGATGCTTGGAAATGGACTGTGCTGGAGTCACAATCTGAAGGTGGGAGTTGAATGAAAACACCATATTTGTAGATGATTGAATCGAGGTCTTTTGATCTATGGGTGAGTATGAAGTCTTTCTTGTATTTCAATATTTCAATTGATTTGTAGAAAACTTGGAAAGACTCCTCTTTTCTGATATCATGCAACTGTTTGATTGCGAGTTGGACCTGTGCTCCAAGACCTGAAAGGTGGATCAATGCATCTGAAGGTCTCGTAGGAGTGGAGCCATGAAGATTGGGAGTGATGTTTGGAAGGTAAATATTGACACCAGTTTCTTTGGCGATTGCTTTGAAATTGTCAAAGTTCAGTCCACCTATCAGAGGAACCAATGAGAGAGGAGTGTTAAAGCAGTCAACAACAAGACTAGCTTCACTATCCAACAGGACCCGTAACTTGACTTCAGCGGAACTGGTATCATCAGACTGACCAGCAACATAGATAGTCCAATTCCCTTGATTGTAAGTAGAGGCTTTTGGTGACAGGTCCTCGAGGCTGAGGAGCTTTGATTTAGGAGATATTATGACCTCAACACCACAGAACTTTGCGATCTCGTCGACACGCTGTAGAACTTCTTTTGCTCTTGTTGATTGAAAGAGTTGCTGGAACTTAGCAGAGTCTAAGACAATGGACTTCACATTGTATGACTTGTATGTTCTGTAGAGGTCTTGAGTCGCAGCAAGTGGGTTGGATGTGGTTTCCAAGGAGACAGTCATCAAGGCTGATGATGAAACACCATTAGCCACAAGAGAGACATTGTATCCTTTGCCCTTGAGGTCTCCATAGTTGTCAATGATTTGGTAGTCTCTCAAGGATCCAGCGGGAAGCGAATCAGTTATTAAGTGGTTCGAGGGGTCAATTGCTCTCCAGAGACCGTTGTTCGAAACGTGAAAAGCAGAGGCTAGGTCTCTGTTGTCCCGAAGAACGTAACTGTACTTCAGTGGCACACATGTCGTGCTCTTGACTGACATCATAGCAGTAAGGCACTGGGTAATAGTTCGATTTGGTGGAGGTGTTGAAGAAAGCTAATCCTTGAAAGATTCGAAAGATTCAGAAGCTGGGAAAAAATCGGACAGCAAAAGCTGCAACAAACCAAAACAAACAACCGAAAACGGACAAATGTAAACAATAGTCACGTGAATTCGGCCTCTTTATCACGTGCCAATTTATTTCCTATCTGGGACACGCCCGGGACTTTCTCCAGCTTTTCGTCTATCTCTGACTCTCGAACAAAGAGCATAATTCGAAGGTTCTACCAATAGTACTTCATATCTCAGTGATGCTCTCTTTCAGGACAAAGGGATACAATGGATACGGCGTGCAATACTCGCCATTCTATGACAATAAGTTGGCAGTCGCTACAGCAGCGAACTATGGATTGGTAGGCAATGGAAGACTCTATATTGTCTCCATCTTGCCTAATGGGCAGATTCAACAAGACTGCTATTTTGATACACAAGACGGTCTTTTCGATGTGAGTTGGTCTGAAACACACGAGAATCATGTCATTACAGCAAACGGTGACGGGTCAATCAAGATATTCGACATAGCATTGGGGAAATCATTTCCAATAATGCAGTTCAAAGAACATCAGAAGGAGGTCTTCTCAGTGAACCATAATCTTGTCGATAAGAATCAGTTCCTCTCAACATCATGGGATGGGTTTGTTAAAGTATGGACGCCCATGAGGCAGCAATCATTGGTGACTTTGAACACGAACAAACCTCAATTTCAGACTAACTGCTGTTATGAGGCCAAATTCTCACCACATAACCCTAATTTGATCGTGAGCATAAACGCCAACTCTCACATTCAGACGTTTGATTTACGGCTACCGAATCCAGAGGTTTCAGACTTTATAGGCCATGGAGGAACAGAAATCTTAACTATGGACTTCAACTATTACAGATCGACAGTTATTGCGACAGCTGGTGTCGATAAGACCATCAAGATATGGGATCTCCGCATGACAGCTCACGACCAACCACCAAATCCTACACAGAAGTTCCATAATGTCGGTCCACCTCCTGTGAACCAACTACTTGGCCATCAGTTCACGATTAGAAAAGTGAGATGGAGTCCACATTCATCATCGGAACTTCTTAGTACTTCGTATGACATGACCGCGAGAGTATGGAGTGATGAGACGGATAACAAGGCCAGATTCTTGAACAATAACAGATTCAAGCAGAATGCCAATGGAAGAGTGTTCAACCAGCATCGAGAATTTGTCTTTGGTTGCGACTATAGTTTATGGGGTGAGCCCGGTTGGTGTGCTACAGCAGGATGGGATGAAATGCTGTATATATTCGACACGAAGAGACTATAGGTACAACCCACCTATTCTATTCTCTTTAAACCTCTGTAGTTTGGATTCTCGTAGATGGTAAAGGGACTTTTGGGATTTATAGGCATTAATGAAGGTTTCGATTGAGGCGTCGGTGTGCTGTTCTGTGGAATTGATGAATGAAGATGAGATCGACTCTGTGATTTGTTTGGACTCGTTGACGAGATCGAGCAGGGAACGGTATAGTGTGTCAATGGAGAATTTCTGGTCTATTGCCCGTTGCATGTCTTCCTGGAGAGACTGCCATTGGGTATGGAGGAGTTCAAGATTCTCAAGCTCCTTGTTCGTTTCATCTTTATCAGAATTCAGCTTTTGTAGTTTGCGAATGTATTCTCTCATTTGATCGATCACTGTGGAGAGATCATTGACTGTGGGTGTCAGATCGGCTTCTGGTTGTGTGAGTAGATACCCTCTTAGCTCCGATATCGAGTTTGTCAGTTTATCTAGCTCATTGGTGGGTATAGTTTTGAAAGAATCTGGTACTGGGACGAGAAGCTGTGGAATTCCTTGTGGTTTGGGAGGAAGTGACGGAGCTTGTGACATTCTTGATAGTCGTGTGTGACAATTGACTTATGACTTGTAGTTGATTATGTTGATAGTTCGGCTTATTACATTTGTACTAATGCTGACTAACGGAACCACAATCTTACAATCTTACTACTGTGGAGCGTCGCCAGTTGTCAGCCTCGTCCTTGTAGATGAGTACTTAAACCGCTGAAGAGAAGCCCAATTGGATACGCTAGAAGATCTATGTGACTGGCAGTTACATGCACATCTTTTTCAAAGTCGTTATTCCCCTGATAGTTCTTGCCATGTCGCTTAAGGCAGTCAGAGTCGCTTCAACATCACCAGCCAGATCAGCAGCAGTGATCATATTCCACGGGCTGGGAGACACGGGCGCAGGATGGAAGTTTCTTGCAGACATTGCGCGCAAGAGTCCCGACTACGAGCACATTGACTTTGTCTTTCCGGACGCCCCGGTGATGCCCATCACAGCTAATGGTGGACACCGCATGCCAGGCTGGTTCGATATCCTGGAGTTTGGTGGTCGTCCTGGAGGCCAAGATGTCCCTGGGTTCCTCAAAGCGGTGAAGGATGTTGACAGTTATGTGAAGGAAGTTGTTGACACGGGGATTCCTTCAGAGAGAATAATCATTGGTGGATTCAGTCAAGGTGGAGGCATCATTCTTGGGAATCTAGTTACGAGTAAGAACAAGTACGCTGGTGCCCTTGCGTTTTCTGCCTCATTCTATGCTTTCCAGCAGCAGATCAAGGAGAAAGACACTAGAGTTAATGCCGATACCCCGGTCTTTCAAGGCCACGGTGAGGATGATCAAATGGTTGGGGTGAAGCTCAGTGATTCCAATGCTGAATTCTTCAAGAATGATCTCAAGTATTCTGACTACGAGTACAGAAAGTATCCAGGAATCGGACACAGTTTGGCACAGGAAGAACTGGGCTATGCTTTGCAATTCATCAAGGAGAAGCTTCCACCTAAATAGAAGATAGGGCTCAGTCAATACCCACAGATCTGCCAATAGAACGGGAGACGTATAAATAGAAAACAAACTGATTACAGATACTTCGAATGTACGTCTCTAAAACTTCTCGAAGTCTAGATCTATGGGCTGTGTTGAAGGGTATCAACAACGCTTGATGATGTAGTAGAAGAATATGAAAAAAAGCAGATCTCTACCACACCTTTATAAACCTTTGATACCGTATTCTCCCTCTCCAGAAGAACAAGAGATGTCTTTAAGCGCAGTTAGAGTCTCATCCAGAGCAGCTAAGCCAACAGCTGCCGTGATTGTCCTCCATGGCCTGGGAGATTCCGGTGCGGGCTGGAAATTCCTTGCGGACATTGCACAACGCTCACCCGAGTTCAACCACATCAGATTCGTCTTCCCAAATGCACCAACGATCCCAATCAGTGTGAACGGAGGATACAGAATGCCTGGATGGTTCGATATCATGTCGCTCGGAGGTGACACGGAGTCCCACGACGGTCCAGGCTTCGTCAAGGCTCTGAAGACTGTTGACCAGTACGTAAAGGAGATCACCGACTCTGGTATCCCAACGGAGAGAATAGTCCTGGGAGGGTTCAGTCAAGGCGGTGGTCTCGCATTGGGTAAACTTGCAAGCAGTAAAGACACATTTGCTGGATTCCTGGCCTTCTCCCCGTTCGTCGTGCCGTTCATTCCACTACTGAGAGACCTTAACAACGAGGTGAACAAGACCACGCCTGTTTTCCACGGACAGGGCGAAGCAGACGACATTGTGCCTAAACAGCAGAGTGATATAAGCTCTAAGTTCTTCAAAGAGGAGCTCGGGTACTCAGACTACACGTATTCGACGTATCCTGGCGTGGCGCATTCGTTGGCAGAGGAAGAGCTGAGCTATGCACTCAACTTCATCAAGAACAGGCTTCCAGCAGTGTGAGTTTAGAGTGATTGATTGTTATTCATTTACAGCAGCTTAATAGATACTTGATTGGACTTCCTATAGTAGTAGTAGTAGTAGTAGTAGTAGTAGTAGTAGTAGTAGTAGTAGTAGTAGTGCTGATTCGCGCACTCATTTGTGCACTTTTAACTATCAACAAACCCACTGCCAGATACCACTAACCGCCCACTAAGCGCACAATGGAGCCGAAGGACAAGAAGTACCAGCAGCAGGTCCAGAAGGTGCTCCAGGGCTTCGACTCCCTGGAGGAGTGGCCCGACTACATCGCCTTTCTCAACAAACTGCAGAAGACTATCCAATCACATCCAAAGGGAACAACAAATCACTGGATACCGCAGGACCTCGACATCGCCATCATCCTCTCAAAGTGTCTCTCCCCGAATCTTCCGAGCGGTGTCCACCAGAAATCACTTGAGATCTACCAGCTCATCTTCAAGGAGCTTGGAATCGATGCATTGAGCTCCAAGGTGAATGTTTGGGTGCCCGGTATTTTGCCCATCATTCAATACGCGTCCATCAGTATCAAACCAATTGTCATTCAACTATACAAGGACTTCCTGCTGACATTGCCATCCAACATCCTGAAGCCTCTGATTAAACCAATACTTTCCTATTTGCTCTGTTCGATTGATGATGAGAGAAGTGAGTTCTTCGATATTTCTCTGGACTTGATCGATAAGTTCAGAACGGAATTGAATGACGATTCGCTATTCTGGCAGAGCATCTTCATGATTATTATAACCAGTGATGAGAAGAGACTGGGTGCTTTGATTTGGTGCAACAAAAGGCTACCCGATCTGAACATTGTTCTTGATGATGATGATGATAATGTTGAAGATCACAAGGCTGTGTTGAAGAAAACATTGACAAGCGAACAACTGGCCTTAATTGAACCAGAACCGGGTCTTTTGATTCGTGCCTTTGTTGCTTCTCTGAGTTCAGAAAACATTCTTATTCAGAGAGGATTCTTTGACCTTCTGATTAAGAACCTCCACCTCAACTCGACTATTCTTCAAAGAATTGCAAACAAAAGAGACCTACAGAATCTCATAGTCAGTGTTGTCAACACCATCTTAAAGAAGGATATGTCCTTAAACAGACGTGTTTGGAATTGGCTTCTGGGACATGATCTCGAAGGTATAGAGCACCAAGAGTACTTCAGAAAGCATGGTTCTGAACTTCTGACTGATGCCCTTCTCAAGTTGATCGACGGAACATACTATCAGGATTTCCTCAAACATTCATATGAACAGAAAATCAACAGTTTCAGAATATCTCTGGCAATCATGGATAAATGGGAAATCGGTTCGATTGTTATTCCCAAGATTTTGTTACCTTTCTTGAAGTCTGTAAATGCTTCAAAGGGGAAGTACCAATTTGAAGAGATTCTGAAGAGTGCATCAATGCTGTTCGACTCTATAGAGACAATTATCATATTTCAGAGCTTACATACTGAGCTTAAGGAAGGATCGGCTCCAGAAGACTTCCTATCTTTTGTCCTGACAAACTTTGACTTCAATGAGGAAGAGATGGTTATTCACCAATTGCCCCTTCTACTCGTCTCTGTTCTCATTCAGGAAAGAGCCTCTGAATCATGGCATTCTCTGGTACGAACTTTACTTGACTTGATCCCACAACGTGCTTTCCTTCCTGTTGAGCACTCTACGCTGGATGTATTGAACCAACAAGAGGTCCAAGAAAGTATCAATTCTTATTACAACGAGAATGAAGATGTCCTGAAACTTCCATACAAACCCGCTGATTTGAGTTTCCTTGTTCTGCGCCTCTCCAGAGATTTGTTTGTGAAGGCAGTGGAAACTGAAAATTCAGAAGCCTACAAATACTCGGAGATCTTTAATGCCATAACCGACCTGATTCCCGAATACCAATTGAGAGATAACGAGGTACTGTCGATAATGGCCGAGAAACCCTTCAGTGATTCTCTCTTGATCATCCAACTTACCAGAGTCTTCAACAGATTCAAGTTTGAGACGCCATTTGTCCAAATCAAGGTGTTGAAGAAGCTAATCCATGAATTATGTTCTATTCTTTACCAGAAGAACTTCAAGTATCAAATCGAGGTGGTGAAATCTATCCAATCTTTGACTTTAGATAATGATTCTTATTACGTCGAGGCCGCCATATCCACATATCTGCTCTCCTTGGATTCATTCAACAAGAGACTAGAGATTTTCAACTATCTGTGGATACATTCATCTGATATGAAGTTTCTGACAAGACCCCTCTTTATTGTTTTGGATGCTTTGAGTAGCAATGACGATCAAAACGCTGTCACTAAGTCCATAATTTCCAAATGGATATTAAGCTGTTGTAATAGTGGTCTTAGTGACCGACTATTCCAGATCCTCACTTTGAAGCTTCATGAGACATTGAACGATTTTGAGTTGTTTAAGTATCATGCGGCTCTATTGTTTCAAGTTTTGAGCATTGACAGTGATATAGTCAAGTTGTTCAATGAGGAACTGATTGTTATCAACTCTATGGAATTCAAAGATTTGAATGGTTATACTTTCAAGGATTTCACAATTTGGGTTATAACCAGATTTATCAAGGAGAATTCGAAGACTGATGAATTCTTCAACTCGAAGAATTTGAATGTGATCTTCGGGCTTTTGGAATTCCTTCTGAAGCTGGGAAGTCTCAACACAAGACAGTTTTCTGAACACCTTTTGCAAATCTTCGAAATTTCCAACGATTTCATCTCCAATCCAACTAATCTGGAACATGAGGATTATGATTTGATCTCAATTGTGTTAATCACCCATTTGACAAACCTGGTCAAGGAGTCTAGAACAGTGAACCGCAATATTGACTCAATCTTATTAATTGGTACTTCGAATGACGAGCAAGGGAAGAGTTTGTTGATTGAGTTTCTCCTTTCTACTTTCAACAAGTTCAATAAACCTGAGTTGTTATCGACTCTATTGGATCTATTGAACAGTTTGTTGAAGTTTCAAAACGAGCTTATTTTCCAGTATGTGGAGTTGATAGCAATGACAATCCTGAACAAGATCAATTCACTTTATGATAATGACAATAGTTCCAAAGATGATGTTTCAATTTCATTACTGTTGACTAATTTGAAAGAGGTTCTTTTATTGTTGAGAACTTATGTTTCCACCTTGGAGATTAATGACCCATCAGGTACAGATACTATCGGGTCTGGATACTCCTCAAGTCAGAATCACACTGGATTCTTCACATCTGTGGTCTCCAATGTATTCAACTCAGATGCCAAATCAGTTAACAAAGAGCACTCTAACCAGGGAACGAAATCAAGTCAATTTAGAAGTACTTTGAACAACTGCCTGGATCAGTCTATTGTGACCTGTTTTAAGATTTGGTCCAACTCTGATGTGATATTGAGAAAGGAACAGGTTGGAGAGGACTTACAGGATGGTTATCAGTCTTTGAAGTATCAATCTATAAAGCTGAAACACAAATCCAAGCAGCTCTTCGAGTCAATATTTGATATTGAACCAATTCAAGTTTTGAAGAAGTTGGTATTGATCAATAATGCCCAAGAAACTAATATCGGACTGTTGAATGATGAAGATATCAATGTGTTTAAACTACTTCATGCTCTTGATGGAACAAGACCGCAGTTGACTATGCCAAAGATCTTCAGACTTTATTACAGTTCAAATGTTCAACCAAATGCGGTTGAAGTGACACAGTTTCTGAACTCTTACACTAATACTTTACAAGATGATTCGATTGAAGATGTGTTTGGACTTACTGTGAGTTTCTTGAAAGAGGTCATTACATCTGATGATGTTAACGTCTTAATTCTTTTCAATCTTTTGAAGTTCATTTCTATTTTGAGTTCAAAGTTGTCACATTGCAAGTTTGGACATGAAAAGCAAGTGAAGAAGGAGATTAATGATCTGTTTGTGAAACTGTTGCCACAGACCTTGAGTTCGAAATCAAATACTGAGATTCTCCTTGCTTCATCGATGGATATCAACGATTCAATAAGTGAAGGGACCTCTGAGAAGAAGGAGGGGAAAACGACTCTAGCTGTTGATCAGCAAGAGGAAGCATGTAATGCGCTGAAGTCAATCGTTGGGCATATCAAGCATATTGTTCTGGATAGCGACAAGCAGAATAATGCAGTGTCATCTATCTTAGTATCTTTGATTACAGGGGACATGAGATCAAAGAAGTTCCCAAGAGAGATCAAGGACTATCAATTGGAACTTCTCAATGAGATTGTTGTTAATTTCGGTAATGTGAAGAGTTTGAAATTCTTGTTGAATGAAGCTTTCAACGATTCAAGATTCTTTAAGGTCTCCTTTACGGAGTTGTCAAATTGGAATCAAATTATCAAGAATTGGTTGAGCTTGAATACACAGGACAACAACAACAACTCAGCAGATAACTCAGCACATGAGAAACTGAGTGAACTTCTGAACAAGGGAACTCAATTCAATACCACTTCACCTGTCAACCTGTTCAATTGGAACGAGAGTGACCAGAATCTGACGAAATTGTTGAACCTGCGCAGAATCTCATACATTTTGTTGATTAGTGACAACGACCAGCACATTGCTCTATTGAAGGAGATTTTCAACAAGATGGATGAATTATTGACACAACAACGTCAAACCTCCTCAGGGAACGAACTTGTGTCATTATTGAATTCTGAGATATTCGTCATGTTACGTGTTATCGTGTTGAAGTTTTCACCAATGAATTTGATAAACTATTGGACATTCATCTATACATCACTGCAACGGTTCTTCTTCGAACTAATGGGTGAGCTTCAGAAGGATGGTGAGCCGAAAGTGAATCATGATACTATATTGGAAGCTTGTAAACTACTGGATGTGTTGTTGGTCTTGAAGTATGAGGATTTCCAAGAATGGATTTTTGTTATTGATACAATCAATGCAATCTTTAAGAATTACGAGGTCATCAGTTTGATTGATGAGATATCTAATTTGGAATTACCAAAGAATGAAGAGAATGGTGTTGAGAGTGTTGATCTCACTTCTAAGATCTCTGAATTCCAAGGATTGAAGAAACCAGCATTGTTGGGTATTCAGGACATACAGTCTATTCATTCATTGAAATCATTCTTCAATGCTTTGAGTTATTACAACTATGAGACTATGTATGATGGTATTAAAGTTGATTATGATGCGTGTGTCCAGGATGTGTTTCAGGATATGTTTGTTTGAAGAGTGACAATGGATGAAACTAGAAGTGATCGTTATGATAGTAGTCTTAGCACTACCTTCTTTCAAATCTGTAGACACTTAACTCTTCCCAACCGGCCTTTCTGAAAATGATCTCAGTGGCAGACCAACCTCTGTCTTCCATGATTTTGGCGACTTGCTTTGGTTTGTTTCTCGCACAGAAGAGAATATAAGCGACACCATTCGTTGACAATACCTCATCAAGGCCTTCTAAGAGCTTATTAGTAACAATCATTCCATCTGATCCACCTAAGAGAGCCAAATCGAGCCATTCATAGGCGTCTTCATCAGTGGGTATCTGCGGGACTTCTTCAGCTGGGACGTAAGGAGGATTGAAGATCAAGACGTCAATGATTCGAGGCCTTATATTCAGTGTGAGATCAGCCTGCATGGCATCGATGTAGTTCGTTCCGGGGTTTATCTGACTTGTTTTTATTGTGGTTTGACAGGCATGTGGATTGAGGTCTGTTGTGAGGCATACAGAGTTGGTGATGATGTGCTGGTGGAAGAAGGTTGTGACTATGCCGGAGCCAGAGCCAATTTCCACTGTGATTGGAGTGATGTTGTTGAATCTGTCTAGGAGGAAGGGCTTCTCCTTTTCAAGAGAGTCGAGGAGCAGGAATGAGTCCTCGGCGGGTTCGTAGACCTTGTCGTAGTCGGCCTTGACAATAGGGGTGGGGAGCATCCTGCTTATTCTTCTTAATTGGTAGTAAATTGGAGAAGAATGGCTTCGAAGGACATAATGTATAAACTTTTCGATGTGTTTATGTTTGTCCCAATACGGTATTTTTCGCGGGTGGATATGAGCACACGAATTTAAGGCGAATTATATTTGATATTTGGTCTTTGATGTTATTCGAGTTGAGTATTCACTCTTCTCTGTGATTGTCCGGATTACTCTCCTGTTTGGTAAAATGCAGATCAAAGTTAAGGTGAGTTGATTGGTTGAGAGTGTGATTGGCCAATACTGACATGAGAACAGACATTGACAGGAAAAGAAGTATGTAATGGCAATAGTGAGAGATTCAGCACAGTTTATTAACCATTCAGATTCCAATTGATGTGGAGCCACAAGACAAAGTGAGTAGTTATAGAGTGTGAGCTCATTGGTGTTCCTTATTACTAACACAGACACCAGATCATCCGCATCAAAGAGATAATGGAGGAGAAGGAAGGTATCCCTCCTTCACAGCAGAGACTGATCTTCGGTGGTAAGCAGATGTAAGTAAACATCATATACTTCCAGACTATTCCAGACACTAACGCAGCACAGGAACGACGAGCAGACCGTCGAGTCGTACAAACTGGAACCGGGCTCCCAACTCCACCTCGTCCTGACGCTTCGTGGAGGCTGTTAATATACTACTAGTGCTATAGCTCATTAACGATTATGTCAGCGTACTCAAATATAATACCGGTGATGATTTCTTCTATTTGTAGTCTTAATCCACAGTCCACAGACTCGTATCGCAGTCATGGAGAAAGACAAGAGACCCGCTGAGCTGCAGATATCGGCCGAGCAGATCCTGCTGGAGGCGTTCGAGAGCCGGGAGGCCCCCGCTAGCAAGACCAAAGTGAAGATAGCAGACCTTGAAGAGCTGCGAGACTACCAGAGAAGACAGAGACAAGGATATGAGGACGCATTGAGAAGGAATAGGCTCGACTTTGGCCAATGGGCAAGATACGCCTTGTTTGAGGCCGAGCAGAAGGACATGAACCGGGCGAGATCCATCTTCGAAAGAGCATTGGAAGTGAATAGCCATCATGTGCCCTTATGGATAAAGTACATTGACTGTGAACTCAAGAACAGAAACATCAACCACGCGAGAAACTTGCTGGATAGAGCCACTACAATTTTGCCCCGTGTGGATAAGTTCTGGTTCAAATACGTCCAGACAGAAGAAGTATTACAGAATGTCACAGGTGTCAGAAGTGTGTTTGAGAGATGGATGAAATGGGAACCCAGTGCTAATGTCTGGGACCAATACATCAATTTCGAGAAGAGATACAACGAATTTGATAATGTGAGGAAGATCTTCAATAGATATGTGAATCTCCATCGTCAGAGTGAGACTTGGTTGAAATGGGTGAAGTTTGAAAGGGATTTTGGCACACTGAACTCTGTAAGAGAAGTTTACACGGTTGGTATCGACTCACTAGGTCAAGACGGTGAGGATCTCGTGATTTCCTTCGCACAATGGGAAGGACTTCAAAAGGAGTACGAGAGGGCTAGATCGATTTTCAAATTTGGACTCGTTAAGTTCCCACAGTCGAGTAAAGTGAACAATGAGCTGATTAAATTCGAAAAGCAGTTTGGTGAAAAGGATGGCATTGAAACATCAATCATACTGAAAAGAAAGAAGAAATACGAGGAAGAGTTGGAGAAAGACCCCAAGGATTATGATACATGGTGGTCGTATTTTGCAATCATGGAGCAGGATGGTCTATCAACTGTTGAACAGAAGAGACAGGCTTTCGAGAACGCTGTGTCTCATAAACCTACCTCGAACATCAAATCAGACTGGAAGAGTTACATGTATCTCTGGATCAAGTATTTGATTTTCGAAGAGTTGAATAATAATGATCTTGATAAGGTTCGCAGTTTGTTTGAGAAGTTGGTGACTGAAGTGATACCGAAACAGTTCACATTCAGTAAGATCTGGATCCTTTACAGCAACTTTGAGATCCGTCAGGGGAACCTCACCAAGGCTCGAAAGCTTCTGGGGATCAGTATTGGGAAGTTCCCTAAACATAAGACATTCAGGCATTACCTTGAACTAGAGATTAAACTCAAGGAGTTTGATAGAGTGAGGAAAATCTATAACAAATATCTGGAGTCGTTTCCTAATACTGTGTCTATTTGGTTAGATTACGCTAACTTTGAAGATCAATTGAATGATGTTGAAAGGGCAAGGGCATTATTCCGACTTGGTCTTGAATCAGTTCCAAAGGCACAGGATATTTGGAATGGTTTTATTGAATTTGAGAAAGACCATAGAGAATATGATAATGTGCGGAGTTTATTCGAGGAGAGATTACAGAAGGAGACTGAATCTACGACATTATGGATCAGTTTTGCAATGTTTGAATTATCTGTCCCGTCAGTGGAACAATTAGAACAGTTTGATTCTTTAGAAGATGACACTGTTGAATTCGAATTCGATATAACTGATGATGCCAAATCCAAGACGAGAGAAGTTTATGAACGTGCATTGAAACATTTCAAGTTCATTAAGGCTTCAGAATCCAGAATTGTGATATTCGAATCATTGAAGAAATTCGAAGAGGTTCATGGCACAGACGAGACGAGATCGAAATTGGAAAAGAGACTGCCTGTTGTAGTGAAGAAAATCAGGGAGAAAGACGATGGGTCCAAGGAGGAATACTTTGATTATATCTTCCCTGATGATCAAAAGATGTCGAAATTCCTATCGAATGCGAAGAAATGGGCAAAGGAGAAGAAGTAATACTACGACCACTACTTATACAGTCATAATAGAGTCATTAAAAGTGTTTCATAACAATGTAGAGTCCCTCAGTATTCCGGTGGTGGTGGTGGGGCTGTTGTATTTGGTGGCGGTGGTGGTGGAACTCCTGCAGGTGGCGGTGGTGCAAGACCCGGTGGAGGAGCAGGAACACCCGGTGGAGGAGGTGGTGGTGGTTGTGTTGTAGGAATACCAGGAGGTGGAGCGAGTCCTGGTGGTGGTGCAAGTGAAGATGGTGGAATGATTCCAAGACCTGGTGGTGGTGGTGGTGTAGGGTTTGCTGAAGCTGGCAATGGCATTGATGGTGGTGGTGCCAATGTGCCAGAGTTTGAAGGCGCAGGAACACCCATTGGTGAATCAGAGGCGATATTTCTTCTCTTGAATGGTGGTTCTTCACCCATCGATGGTCTTCCGTTTGCGTTGTTGAATGATGCATTTAGACTATTGAGCATAGTGTCAAGATCCTGAGCACCACCAACACCGTTACTTCCAGTGGCTGGTGTGCCTTGATTGTTGTTGTATTTACAATCTCTTGCGAAGTGACCTGATTGTCCACAGATTCTGCAGACGACTTTACTGAGATAATCGTCCTTCTGTGGACATTCCCAACGTTTATGTCCTCTTATGCCACAAACTGGACATGGTCTGTCGTCATCTTCACGTAGAGTACCATTTAATTCTGCCAATTCTCTCAATTGTCCTCTCTTCAGGTCGTTCTGACCCTCTGGACTGAAAATAGCCTTGTCGATAACAGCTTTACATGCCTTCATACCTGCTTCGATCTTATCCTCGTCATCAGCCGTGATGATACAATGAAGTGGTTCATCCATATTGTTCTGTTGTGGTGTCACATTCCTGTTCTTTCCCTCCTTGACAGAGCCCTTACCTCTGATCTGGATCTTCGCACCGGAGTCCTGTTGTAACTTCCGCAGTGTGTTTCCTCTTGGACCCAATAGAAGCCCAATGAAGTTGATCTCTGGATGTTCTTGCACTGGCAGGAAATACTTCTGGACGAGGTTCTTTCTTCTTCTGTAGTCGGCCGGTGCCACGAAATGCGGGACAACACGGGCCGCTATGTCGACTAACTTGTGTCTCTCCTCCTCGAGCAGCTTCTTGTATCTTTGTTCCCGCGTGTTGGTTCTTCTTCCCTGCGCGTCGTACATTGGTGGCGGCGACGGCGACCGTTCCCTGCCGCGCGGTATCACGTCGTTTCTGGTGATTCGCTGTGTGATCTCGTCGATTCTGTACACGGCCTGGTACGCGTCGAGCTGCTCTGGTGTCAGCGCTCCCGTTATAAGAGTCGGCAGGTTGACGGCCTGTCTGATGCTGTTCTGTGCGGCAGTGGTCCATTTTGAGCCGGATTTGGACGGCTGTGACTGTCTTGAGTCGTACAGTTCAGTGCTTCTTCCCCTAAGTGGCTGCTGTTCGGTCTCCATCCTCTTTTACCACTATTGATGCTCTTCACTGACGACCTTTCGCTCTTTGGCGGTTAAATTTGAGCGATGAGAAGTTGAAAATTGTTAAATCTCTGGTGTCTGGGTTTTTGTGCAAATCAACAAAACATCAACATTTTATTTTCAGGAGAAAGTCACCAAAACGTCACCAATTAAAGAGTAAACAGCCCATCAAATGTCGTCTGGTTACGGTTTCAACAGTGGAAAGGGCCGCTGCTTTGGTGAATTCCAACGTTACATTGAGTGTTTCACAAATGCCAACACGGAACGTCCGCTTCATTGCGCCCCACACGCCGAGGACTACTTCGAGTGTCTCCACCACAAGAAAGAGAAGACAAGAATCGCAGCCATTAAGCTACAGTACTTGAAGAACCTCGCAGATGAAGGTAAGCCGGCTACGTCGACACTCAACACAGTCGCCGTCAGAAAGGACTCGATCCCACAAGTGCTAGGTTTGATTGACGAATAGACTACCCTTCCGTCCTTCCCACCATCATGTCCCTTATTTATTACTTACAAATTCACCCCCTTATTTATTACTCTATTTATTCATCACGATTCAATAAAGACGTCATTATACATAGGCCAGCATCTTTCTGACCTCCTCTTTAACTTTATAAAACAATTCTCCTGGGGCTCCATCAACAACAACATCTCCATCTGAGATCTTTCTAATGGCAACAGTATCTTCAATAACTAACGTACCTTCTCCCTTGAATTCGACTTTGTATCTCATCATACCCAATATCTTCTTGAGTTCCGAGAGTCTCACATCTCCAATGGCTAATGGCACAGCTCTGATATTGGATAATAGAGCAGAGTTCTTCTCCAATGGGACAAGAACGAGATCGTTACCCGTCAGATTCTCATGCTCTTCTTGTGCCTCTGATTTTCCATCAACGTCCATTTTTTCGTTACCTTCTCCACTTGTAGCACCTCCTTCCTCAGTCTTAACTTCCTCAACTTTGGCAGCTTCCTCCTCTTCCTCTTTCTTGATCTCACTCTGGCGTTTCACAGCTCCAATAACATGAGCAACGGAAAACCCACCAGCAATTTTCTGCCATTTGAGCTGACCTTCAAGACTCTCATCAAGTGCAATGTCGAATGATTGAACTGTATTTCCCGCTTGAAGAGTCTCATTGCTCTCAACTTCAATAATCTCATATCTACCTCCATGCTTCTTCAGTACTGAACCAACTAATGATTGATTTGTCTCTGAAGTCAAGTCTGAAGTCAAGAACACATTTTTGGGCTTCAGTGCAGGAATGATAAGCGAAAGTGATCTGACATCAACTAAACCACAGAGATCCACAAACGAGAGAACACACCTTGAGGCAATAGTGATATCACTGACATGTCTAGTTCTTGGACGGAACAGGGCATCCAAGTCAGACACATCGTCTTGTTTCTTCGCCTCGTTCCATTTCCTTTTCTCTCCAATCTTCACTTTCTCAAGTCTCTCCTTTTTTCTCTTCATCTTGTCAATGTCCTTCTCTTCCTCTCTAGCATAATCTAATGGATTGATCACGATACCGTAGTCATCAACCTTGTGTTTCTTCTGAATGAATGGGAACATCTTGAAACGATCTTTCAAATTTCTGACATTGACATCAATAGGGATCTTATCCTCCTTCTTTGATGCATCAGCAGCTCCAGTAGCTCCATTCCCTAAAAGCTCGTCGTCGTCTTCATCTGAATCGTCCTCATCGTCCGAATCTTCGTCATCAAATTTGATCTCCTTCTTGACCAATGTCTTTTGCTTCTTCATCTTCTCTTTCTCTTCCCTTCTTTGTTTTACATGACTTTCATAATTAGACAAGGCATCACCAATTAGAAAGTCCTCTCTGATCACCCTCAAGTTCAAATTCTTCTGTAAGGCAATTGGGACACCATCCTGTTGGTTCTCAACAGACTGCTTCCAAGTCTCATATAAATCAAACCCCAGAGTCCCCTTAGAACTTCTCTCAGTCATTATAATCGTTGTCTTCTCATCATTACATAAACTTATCAGACATGTCTGTGAAATGGAGTCCCTCTCAAACCCAGCACCAGAACAAAACACAACTTTAGCTCCTGGTAAAGTTGCAAGATCACCAGGTTCAATCACCTGAACTCTCGACGCATCAAATGGTGCCTGACCTCTCGATTCCCACTCTTTAATCACTCCCGGTGCCATCCACTCCAGCATACTTCCGGCGTATGTCAGATTTCTGGCCTTTGCATGAGATAGTAAGAGCACAGGAATAGGCGCACTTTGTAAATGATCATCAATTAGATGAATCAGCTCTAGCATTCTGGAACCAACTGAACTCGGAAGCAGCACAGTACCACCTCTGCCCAGCGTGGCATCCACCAGCTCGAAGAACTTCTCAACTCTCTTCTTATGCGGTAATGGAGACCCAACTTTCGCAGATGTGATGAAGACAGAAGGTCTCAAAGCCGCCTGGTTCTGTAATAAATCTGCTCCATTCAAGAACGAATCCTTTGAATGGTTCCATTCAGGAGAATATATGATCTTCTCTGAATTCTTATTCAGAACCCATATAGTACCACCTAAACTGTGTCCAGACTTCAATGCTGTTATACTCAATCCATCATACTTAGCCCGAAGATCAATATTCTGAGAATGTTTCACTGTGATGATCTTGTCAAATGCCTCCTCCACGTCGTTCAGTTCGTATTCAGTTCCTTCAAGTGGTCCAATGAGCCCAACGGACCTGTACTGGTCAATCGTAGCGACTCTCCCCAAATTGCAAACAGGCAGTGTGGCATAAACAGGAACTTTCAGGTCTCTAAAGGCAAGATGCGCATAGGCACCAATGAAGTCTGCCTCGGGTTGCGACAACAGTATGAGGTCCACACTCGATATGATATCATTCAAATAGTTGATGTCTGATACTCCATCCCAGCCTGGGTCTGCTAAGATCTTGACTCCTTCAAAGTCCAGAATAGAGGCCCGTTGAGAACTTCCCTCGGGTGAAACGGGCGTGTACTTGAATGGCATTGACCCAGATTATCCTCCTCTTAAAGGTAAAAAAAGTAATCAACTCCAACGTCGTAAGGACTCACAATGAGAGTTTGAAGAAGTAAACACTGAAACTTTTAAAGCGCGGCCATAAGAAGAAGAGAGGGAAAAACAAAAAAAGAAATGATTTCGCCCAGGATCGAACTGGGGACGTTCTGCGTGTTAAGCAGATGCCATGACCAACTAGACCACGAAACCATTTGTTGGAATTTCCTAATCTGGAAATCAGGCAATGCTGCGGTCCGCGCGAATCACGTGACAATCACGTGGAAGTCACGTGTTTCTGTTCCCGAATTTAATTCTATTATACGTGTTTTGATCTTCTTCAAAAAGTCAACACAAACAAAAACAAATCACAACTGCATCTGTCGTGGGTCTCTTGAGTTCTATCCAGTCAATTACCCCCACAGTCACGCAATAAACATGGCATTACTGGCTGAGCTGTACAAAGCCATCGTGAAGGCTGGTTTGATACCGAAGTTGATACGGATCTTACCATTCATTTCAGTATTGTCGTTCCTCATCGGTTGGGGTTGGCTCCTGGCTCTTCCGTCAGATGGGCAATATAGAAGAACATACATCTCAGAGAACGCATTGATGCCGTCACAGGCGTACAGTTATTTCAGAGAGAGTGAATGGAATCTTTTACGAGGTTATAGAACTCAGATCAGTGAAATGGATCCAATGAACATTACACAGAACTTTGATGTCATGAGTGAGTGGTTTAAAGATATTGGATTCAAAGTGGAACTTCATCAGACAGAACACAATACGACGAATTTATATGCCACTTGGAATGCTCCAAAGGCTGATGGAACTGAGGCAATCTTACTTGGTGCTCCATATTTCCAGAGTGATGATGAGTTCAATATTGGTGGGTTGAGTCTTGTTTTCTCAATGTCGAAGTATTTCTCACGTTGGTCCATCTGGTCAAAGAATCTCATATTTGTCATACCGCAGGATCCTGGTCTTTCGTTAAGATCGTGGGTGAATGCCTATCATACCTCGTTGACGAATTATGCTGGGTCTATTGAAGCTGCAATCATGTTGGATTATCCTTCAACAGACGATCACTTCCAATACGTCGAACTATACTATGAAGGATTCAATGGACAGTTGCCAAATCTGGATCTCATCAATACGTGTGTCTTCGTTACAGAACACGAGGGACCAAGAGTGAGTCTTCAACAAATTTCCGAGAGAGAAGTCTGGGGGAACGATTACTGGGCACGTCTGAAGATTTTACTGCTTGGATTGAAGAGTCTGGCTTTTGCTGGTATTAGTAAATTCAAGGGACAAGAGGCGTTCAGTGGATGGAAGATCCAGGCATTGACTTTGAAAGCTATTCATAACTCTGGTGGATCAGGACAATTCGATATCACTACATTTGGTAGAATCCCAGAAGCTGTGTTCAGAAGTGTTAACAATTTACTAGAGAAATGGCATCAGAGTTTCTTCTTCTTTTTGATGCTTCAACCAAGAAACTTTATTTCTATTGGAACATACTTACCAAGTGGAGGTCTGATAATCCTATCATTTGTGTTGAGTTTTGTCGACAATGTGTTGAATCAGTTCGGGGAAGGTATTCCACTGATTGTATCCTACCTCAATGAACTTGGACTTGCATTAATTGGTGGAGTTATTTCTGGTTTCATTGTTTTCGAAGCTGGTATTCGCCTACCACTCGTGATAACAGCATTCATCCTGTTCGGTGGTTCAATCGTTGCTGCTTCTGGTCAGGCATTTGTTGAGATTAAATCTACAAGACAATTTAAGGCATTGGTCAGATCACTAGCATTAGGATATCTCAGTTTGGCCTTTCTGAGTCTCCTAGTGTTGAACTTTGCACTTACATTATCACTCGGAACTATTGGTTTGCCTTTGATCTTTATCAAAAACAACAGAAGATTGGGTACCGTCTTTCTTCTCCTATCCAATCCTTTTGTCCTGTTGGTGATAGGTTCGCTTGGTTGGGTAGCCAACACAGGTTCAAACGAGTTGTTCACTCTTCCAATGACTGTGATTGAGAGACTTACCAGCAGTTGGACATACTTTGGCAACCACGCATGGTTAGTCGTCGCTATTGGATATCTTCCAGGTTGGTTCTTGATGGCTTACAGTAATCTACTCACCTATTCCGATGATGAGATCATAGAGAAAAAGAACAAATGAACGAAGAACATCAAGCTTTTGCGTGCTATATAATACATGTATTTGAGCATATCTCGCTATGCGATGCCATTTGATGAATTGAATTAGAAGTTGCCTGCGTACTTCTCGAAGAATTCCTTGTGGAACTTGGCCCATTCATGGATCCATTTTTCTCCTTCAGGTAAGAAGGTTGTTCTCAAATGGAAAGTTCCCTCTCTCTGTCCGAATCCGGACCCAGGGACAACACAAATACCAGTGTGCTCCAGCAATTCCAAACAGTAGAACTCGTCGGCGAGAAGTCCCTTCTCCTTTGCGGTCTCGATGATTTCTTCATTGAAGTAGAGTCTTGGGTACAGGTACATGGCACCCTGTGGCTTCTGAAGTGAGATGTTGTCAAGCTCGCTAAATGCGGTGTAGAGGAGTTCAGCCTTCTTCTTGTATGTTTCATGAATGGCTTTTCTTTCCTGTTGGTCGAGTTCATAAGATGCATCGCCCTCCTTTGGTGGGTTGGTCATGAGGCCAACCAGGGCCTGGCCAGTCACAACAGGACACAATTGAATGGAAGCGACTTTAGTGAAGAGGTCAAGGATTCCCTGGTTGAAGTTGTACAGTTCCATGTAACCAGCTCTCTGTCCACATTCGCCGGAAACACCCTTAGAAGTGGAGTGGAGAGAACATAGCTGGACATTATCGTAGAAGTTTGTCTTCTTTTGCAATTCAACAAGGACCTTCTTGAATGAGTGGAACTCACCTTCGAAGATATTCTCCTGGTAGACTTCATCTGCAATGACGACAATTCCATGCTCAGCAGCGACTGTCAAGATAGATTCGATCTCCTCCAACTTCAAGACTGATCCAGTTGGATTACCAGGGTTGATCACAACGAGGATCTTTGGCTTGATCTCAAGCGTGTGGCAGTTCTTAATCAGGCTCTGAATCTCATCGATATCAACAGACCAATTGGTTTCCTCGTTGAGATAGTATGGGACAGTGGTAGCGTCAACAAGAGGGAGTTCAGCAGTGTATAAGGGGTATTGTGGGATTGGGATCAAGACACCGTCAGTTCTGGTTCCCGTGAGCAGGACTTTGAAGATGTTCTTCACTGCATCAGAGGCACCTGTTGTGAGGTAAATGTGGTTGTGATCTGGTGGAGTAGATCCGTCTCTCTCACCGATGAACTTTGCGACTTGCTTTCTGACAAAAGGGAGACCTAGAGATTGCGAGTAGGCACCAACAGAGCCCACCTCCTTGAGGAGTGCACCAGCTCTGGCGAGCACATCCTCTGGGAATAGGTCTTTCTGTTCAAGAAGCTTAGGGTTTTGAAGGATGGAGAGGACTGATCTGTAGAAGGTGAGAGGTTTCTGACCGAGTTGTTGAGGGTTTCCAATATTGGCGGAGATGACCTTCTTGAAGGGAAGAGACTCCGGGTCGTGTTCCAATTGCTCCTTTAGCTGCTCTGCTCTGGTTGGGATGAGTCCACGGACAGCGTACTCTGTCTTGACGACGCGCTGGTTGACGTCCTCGACTGTTAGCTTTTGTGGAGGCTTGAAGTGGTTGTAGCGCTTGAAGAGGGTAGGGAGGCCTCTGCTGAACGGTAGAGGCATCGTTCTAATGAGTGTGGAAGGCATGGTTGTGGTGAGGAGAGCCGTGTGTGTCTGCGATTGACATATAAGGCCCTTAGGAGGAGTTTATAAAGAATTTTGTGGAGAGTTGAATTTTTCAGTCTAGCTATGATTCATTCGAGATAACAACAGGCTAATTTTGGTGATATGGCGGGCGGTTTCCCGAATCCGTAGGCGGGAGTTTCTGCCTAGAGTTGCCGCGGTATTCGAATCCCGGGTGGAACTGCTGGGCGGAACACCTTCTTTTTAACGGGGCAGAGTATAAAGGGGGCCTACTAATCATAGGACTTATCATAGAGAGACGATGATGATGATCATTAGGACAATTGAGACGAGCTCAAGACAGACTCAACTCACTTTCCACTCTTCCTGAGTAATCCAGTCATCAACTTGATCATCTCAGAGTAATCACACTACTTATTATCCCCAACAATGACTTATTATCCCCAATGCGGATCACCTCGCGCATAACTGCCACTAGCTGTCAAAACCCACACGTCGACTACTTATAAGAAGAAGATCAGCTTGAGTCATGCCGTCGTACGGTAATTAATTTATACGGCAAGGCACCAGTGACCAGTCGAATCAGTTCTCGCCATGCCAATTGTATCAAACCAATCAAAAGTCAAGAATTGTCTCGGTATGATCAGCCTTATGTGCAGCCAGTTCAATAGACTCGTGAGTCGTAGTGATGGCTCGTAGTGATGACAATAGAGGAATGACTCCGAAACGTCCATTGGAATTAATCTACCCTTAAATCTTTCCCATCAATACATAAGAGTTACTATCACAATAACTACTGTGCTCTTTAATAGATCAGTCTACTTCCAATAAGAGTTGGTACTTCAACGGTCTTGGAAGTAAAACATCGCCTCCATATTCTGGTGCCTTGCCCAGTATCTTCTTGGGAATCGATTATCAGGAAGCAGATTAATGAAGAGTCTTCTCAAGAGTTCCTTATAATCCCCCATGATGCCGTTTGATCATGAATACCAATCAAGTAAAGCTCACTGATTAGATCTAAATGCCAGTGGATAATTGCTTGAAATCCTCAAAACACACTGGAATTCTAATCACTTAAATCTATACACTATACGCTACAAACTGAACAACTGATTGATCCATAGCTATCTCCACTTATTGATCGACAGGGTTCTTCAATTGGAGAAAGTTCGGAGTTGGAGAGAGTTCCTTATACTGCTTTGTCATGGTTTAGTCATCTCAGTTTTTTGTTGTCGTTTCCTTCAATTTCTATAAACTCCACTAAAATTTCACAAATCACTTCTCATTTCTCTCAGTTGCTTCAAAGAACCGTTCAAAGCGGTTCATAAAGTTGAGAATACTAGCATCGGCTCTTTTGTACTGTCCCATCACAGCTGTTACTTGAAGAACTCGCAGTTTAGCATTCCCTGATTTGCCCCTGTCAATTCCAATCATGACAGAACTACCCAAGTCGAATGATCTCGCAACGACGTGGGCCTTTGTTGAGCCCGGCCTTCAGCTTATCATCGGTGGCTCTGAAGATAATAGCGGTGTCAACCCACAGATGTACATGAACGTCTACAGTGCCATCTACAATTATTGTGTCAACAAGTCGAGAACTCCACAAAACCTTTCAAGCTCCAACGCTTCCTCCCAATCCTCGCTGCTGGTTGGTGCTGAAATCTACAAGAAGTTGAAAGACTACCTAACAAGATATGTTCAATCTCTTCAGAAGCAGCCTACTGAGTCCTTCCTAGAGTTCTATGTTAGACGCTGGACCAGATACACCGTTGGTGCCGGCTACCTCAATCACGTCTTTGATTACATGAACAGATACTGGGTTCAGAAGGAGAGAAGTGACGGAAGAAGAGATATCTTTGATGTGAACACTCTAGCCTTATTGACGTGGAAAGATGTAATGTTCCTGCCAAATGTTGAGGTCCTAATCAAGGAGATCTTGGAACAGGTCAAGCTCCAGAGAGATAACCAGGTTGTTGACAACAGATTGCTCTCCAGTGCCATCAAATCATTTGTCATGCTAGGAATTGATATTCAAGACCTGAAGAAACCAAACTTGAACATTTACATTGACTACTTCGAGCTTCCTTTCCTTGAGGCAACTAAACAGTTCTACACTGCTGAATCAACAGAGTATTTGTCGTCTCACAATGTTGTTGACTACATGAGAAAGGCTGAACAGCGGATCAATGAGGAGGAAAGTAGAGAAACACTATACCTTGATGAACACTCCAAGGTTCCATTGACTGACACATTAAATGATGTCTTGATTGTCGCCCACTCCCAAACCATGTATGATGAGTTCTTCAACCTTTTGGACCAAAACCATATTGACCACATCTCCAAGATGTTCAAGCTCTTTAACAGAGTCCCATCAACACTAACCCCTCTCTCAAAGTTTTTCAGTCAATACGTGGAGAATCAGGGTTTGAAAGCTGTTGAGAATTTACAACACAACATGCAACAATCTTCATCTTCGTCCGGAAAGCCTGCAATCATCGACCCTAAGGTCTACATTAAGACTTTGATTCAAGTCTACCACAGCTACCAAAAGGTTGTTGGAGAGGCATTCCAGGACCACCCTATCTTTGTCAAAGCGCTCGACAATGCATGCCGTCAGTACATCAACTACAACAAGATTGCCAAAGTGACTGGTAAGAGCAGTTCCACTTCTTCCAGTTCGAAGACACCAGAACTTTTGGCAAAGTATTCCGACAACTTGTTGAAGAAGAACAAGGATGCAGATGCCACGAGTGATATGAGTGTTGATGACATTATGATCATTTTCAAGTTCTTGACTGACAAGGATGCATTTGAAACACATTACAGAAGACTACTGGCTAAAAGATTAATACACGGCACATCTTCAAGTGAAGAAGCCGAGGAGACTATCATTCAGAGGTTACAAACAGAAAACTCGTTGGAATACACCTCAAAGATCACCAAGATGTTCCAGGACATTAGAGCCTCTCATGAATTGAAGATCCTTTTCAAGGAGGAAACCATGAAGAACAAGAAGGAAATGATTCCTGACTTTGAACCTTTTGTCTTGACAGAAACCATGTGGCCGTTCAACTATAACAAGAATGCATTCCAGTTGCCAATGGATTTGTTACCAACTTTCAACAGACTTGAGGAAATCTATAACGGTAAGCATAATGGAAGAGTTTTGAAATGGCATTGGTCTTTAAGCAGAGGTGAAGTCAAGGCCAATTTACAGAAGCCATTTACCTTCTCCATGACTCTATACCAAATGGCCATCATTCTTCCGTTCAACGAGAATGATAGTTACACTATTGGAGATTTGCTAGAGCTCACAGGGTTGGACCCAATCACACTGCAGAACTCACTTGCTCCAATGATCAAGTACAAACTTTTGATCCCATCCAGCTCCAAGCTCGACAAGAGAGACACCAAATTGACTATTGTTTCAGACTTCAAGTCCAAGAGATTGAAAATCAATTTCACAGCTGGTGCAAAGACATCTGATCCTAAGCAGGAACAACTCGATGCTGAGAAGGAGATCAATGAGGACCGTAAGAATTACTTGAAGGCATGCATTGTGAGAATCATGAAGGCTAGAAAGGCCCTTGCACACAACCTAATGATCAATGAAGTTGTTCAACAATCACACCAGAGATTCAGTGCAAAGATCTCCGACATCAAGAAGTGTATTGATGAGTTGGTGGACCAGGAGTACTTGAGAAGAAACGAGGACCAGACCTATGACTACTTGGCCTAAATCTACGTTGCATTTGTTCAGCTGATTGACTGTAGAACTGTAGCAGCTGTCAGTTGACGCGCAGAACCAGAGAGACAATAGCCGGTCCATTTAGCCTATTTGAGTAAGATTTAGCCGTGCCACACTCCACAGTTTCGATTACGTCATAATTCGGTCACGTGCACAAATCCCGATTAAGTCAAATTTTTTTTTCTCCGGTTCGGCCACATCGATGACAACGATGAGTAATAATCAAGGAATTGTGACCCTCGTTAAATATCTGTCCGAAATTTTTCACTTTATCTCTTCTCCAGATCACTTGATATTTAGAGCGCCTCAATACAGTACGAAGAGAACATGTGTGCCACGGATAACGAGACCCCAGCATCTGCCTCCAACGGAGCTTCCGCAAACATTGACGACTTCAAGAAGGTGTCCGAGGAGGACGTTCAAGACAAGAAGGTCAAGCTCAATCCATATGGTCCTAACCCGGCTGACTTCCTGTCAAATGTGTCCAACTTCCAACTGATTGAGTCTACTCTCAGAGAAGGTGAGCAATTCGCCAACGCCTTCTTCACCACCGAGAAGAAGATCGAGATTGCTAAGGCCCTGGATGACTTTGGTGTCGATTACATTGAACTTACTTCCCCAGTTGCTTCCGAACAATCAAGAGCTGATTGTGAGGCTATTTGCAAATTGGGATTGAAGGCCAAGATCCTTACCCATATCAGATGTCATATGGATGATGCTAGAGTTGCTGTTGAGACCGGTGTTGATGGTGTTGATGTTGTTATCGGTACCTCCCAATTCCTAAGACAGTATTCCCATGGTAAGGACATGAACTACATTGCCAAGTCCGCCATTGAGGTTATTGAGTTCGTCAAGTCCAAGGGCATTGAAATCAGATTCTCCTCTGAGGATTCTTTCAGATCTGACATTGTTGATCTGTTGAACATTTACAGAACCGTCGACAAGATTGGTGTCAACAGAGTGGGTATTGCCGACACTGTTGGATGTGCCAACCCAAGACAAGTGTATGACCTTGTCAGAACCTTGAAGTCTGTTGTCCACTGTGACATTGAGACCCATTTCCACAATGACACTGGTTGTGCCATCGCTAACGCTTACACTGCCTTGGAGGCTGGTGCCAGACTCATTGATGTCTCTGTGCTTGGTATCGGTGAGAGAAACGGTATCACCCCATTGGGTGGTTTGATGGCTAGAATGATTGCTGCTGACCGTGACTACGTGTTGTCCAAGTACAAATTGCACAAGCTTCGTGATTTGGAGAACCTTGTTGCTGAGGCCGTTCAAGTCAACATCCCATTCAACAACCCAATCACTGGTTTCTGTGCCTTCACCCACAAGGCTGGTATTCACGCCAAGGCCATCCTTGCCAACCCATCCACCTACGAGATCTTGAACCCATCTGACTTTGGTTTGTCCAGATACATACACTTTGCCAACAGATTGACTGGTTGGAATGCCATCAAGTCGAGAGTTGACCAGTTGAACTTGAACTTGACAGACGACCAGTGCAAGGACGTTACTGCCAAGATCAAGAAGTTGGGTGATGTTCGTCAACTATCTATTGACGATGTTGACTCCATTATCAGAGACTTCCACGCTGAGGTAGCCACTCCATTGATCACAGGCCAGAGCGAGGGTGCTAACCCAGACGAGCTCTCTATCAGCAGCGAACCAGATGCTAAGAAGCAAAAGGTTGAGAACTAATGAAGTTCATGGTCATGAATAGTTTGTATGGATTAGAGTGTTGTGTATGTTTGGGGGATGTCTTTTTGTTCTTTAAAGTGTTGATCTGTGATCTAGAGAATACTACATTGTCTTTTCTGCTGTTTTGATCAGTGTGTGTAGTTTACAGTGAGTCTCAGTCAGTCTCTAGGGTTAGTCTCTACTAGTCTCAATCAGTCTCTGCTAGTCTCTAGTCTCTAGTCTCGTAGTACTAGTACTAGTCCCTGCTAATTAGGTAATCCCGCGGCTAATTAAACGACCTGAACACTGTACAATAACACTAGACCCTCTTTACTTCTGGTCAAATGCTCCACAATGGACCAGTTTCAGTGAGTTTTGGACTCTTTCCCGTGCCATTGTGTACAATTCTAACCGTCCCACCAGAACTGCGCTCCAAAAAGCGGCTGAAATCACAAATGACCTGGAGAAGTTGGTTCCATTGGGCACGATCTTCTGTATCAACACACCAAAGCAGCCCGCGGCGGGACTTGAGGCTCCAGACGGCTGGCGTTGGCTCGATGCTCCATTCCTGAAGTCCAGTGTTCCCCTGGTATCGAATCTGGTTCCCGGAACTTTCAGCTTTTGTGAAGTTCTGACAGACATGTGCTACCTTCAAGAACGGTATCATATCAGAGTAACTTACAAACATGTGAGGAAGGGAATCACCTGTCTCAGAGTTTACATGGTACCGACAGATATTGAAGGAAACAGATATCTAGAGTTCTTGAGGTTTCAGTATAGATGGGGACGGCCATTGGCCTGGCACTTGTCGCGTTACAAGAACATTATGAAGTCTCTACTCGGTGTGCTGGACTATTCTCCTGAAAGCTGGGAAACAGGAGAGTTTCAATCTGGATTGGTCTTCAATTCATTAAGAGAGTATAGGAAGTTTGACCTTAAAACTGTGGGAAGTTCCCCTTTTTACCACGAAGAAGCTGATTGTGACTTGAGTTATCAAGTCAATCGTCTTAGGACTCTTCAACCTGTTCAATATAGAAGATCTACGCCCATCCCCAGGGACTTGGAATCAAGTTTGAGTGATATCTACAATTCGATAACCTTTGGAGATAAATTCAAGGAATATTACCTTCAAGTATCCAAGATTGAAGGTTTGAAATCAACACTGTACAACTATCAAATTGAATCAATTGCAAAGATGGCATACAACGAGTCACAGATATCAAAAGGCGTAATGCCAAATCTCATTCCCTTTACAAGAAGCTCTGTCACCTTTTATCTGGATTCATCTTCACTGTTCTTTAGATGTACACCAGAATTCTATGAATCTCCCAGAGGTGGTATTCTCGCTGAGAATATGGGACTCGGGAAGACCCTTATTTGTCTTTCCCTGATTATTCTTACAAAGTATGAGATTTCAGAGATTCCCGAATCCTCAATAATCAACACTGTCAGAGACTATCGTACTCTTACGCTGTCAGAACAGTGTGTTCGCGTGATTAACAGACACTCTATCCCTTGGAGAAGGCACATTGATAGCATCCCAGAGAGCTGTGTAAAGATACTGGAGAATCAACCTGGGTTTTTCTATCACAGTGCTCGAAATGATTCATCTGGCCTTCAGGGTCGTTTGGGCTCCAGAGGTAAACCTCTTGTTATGGAGGAGAAAATACTACTTTCCAGTACTACTTTGGTTGTTGTACCAGATAACCTCTTCAGCCAATGGAGTAACGAGCTAAAGAAGCACGTGAAGGAAGAGGCTCTCAGAGTTTTGAAACTAGGGAAGAATACTGAAATTCCTAGAGCTTCCACTTTGATTTGGTATGATCTCATTTTAATGACACATTCAACTTTTGTTGCAGAGAAACTGGGGAATCTACACCTGAACAAAGTATACTGGAAAAGATTCATCATTGATGAAGGACATAGTGTGGGTCAAAGATCTTCAAGATTGGTTGATCTCTCAAAGGGGTTGAAAGTTGAACGAAAGTGGGTGGTTTCCAGTACGCCCACCTCAGGTCTAACAAAACTTCACATCAGTGAGAATAATGATGAAAAAGAGCATTTGATCAAGAGAAAATTCGATGGAAAGAATGACCTTACGAGATTGGGATATCTGGTGTCTAACTTCTTTGGTATGAATCCATGGGCTTTGAACACTGAACTGTGGAATAAACACTTCATTAAGCCACTTTCTGAAGGATTCTTTTATTCAGATCAAACTTTACGTGACTTAATGAATCTTTTGATTGTGCGACATTCGTTGGATGATGTGGAAACTGACGTGAAATTACCACCATTGTTTGGTAAGCCAGTGTTTTTGGCCCCGTCATATTTCAACAAGCTCTCAGTGAATTTGTTCAATGCGGTTCTAGCGATCAATGCAGTGAGTTCAGAGAGAGAGGACCGCGACTATATGTTCCATCCTGCCAATAAACAGGAACTTAGACGACTGGTGACAAACTTACAAAGATCGACATTCCATTGGACTGGTTTCTCCACTGGTGATTTGAAGAACATGATCTCATTCGCTAGAATTTGCCTCGAGAAGAAGAGTGATAAGGACCCGTCTGAATCATATTATTGTCAAAAGGATAGACAATTATTGAGACATTGTATTCATTATTGTAAAATGGCATTGGATGATAGTAACTGGAGAATGGCTTCTAATGTACATGAGATGTTGTACTTTGTTGATGAGGAATTAGATGATCATTTAGGAACGCATTTCAGTCTGGGAAAGTCTACAGCTCAGGAGAACGTCTTTGGTGCACCCCAGTTATATTCATTACAGGCTTTCTTCTTTAAGAATAGATTCTCCTCAGGGAGTGCAGGATATGAAGAAAAAGTGATGCAGTATAGCGACGTCTTTTGGAAGCATTATTGGAAGGATCTCACAAACAAGAAGAACGAGAAGATAAAGAATGATGGGAAATCAATTCAATTGTCACAAATTGATAGAGAACTAGGTAAGAGACACCACCACCAGCACTTTGAAGCGGATGGTGATTCTGTCTTGAAGAAGAGGAAGAATTCATCTAGAGCACGTATTCTGGGTACAGCTTCTTCCAAATTGTCGTACATGTCCTCTAGGCTTTTAGAACACCAATCACAAGGTATCAAGAGCATTGTGTTTTTTGAGTTCGAAGATAGTGCTTATTACCTTAGTGAATGTCTTGATCTGATAGGTGTTGACTACATGTTGTATTCAACCTCTGTTTCACAAGACCAGAGATTTCAGAGAATCAATGAGTTTTCCAACTTTGAAGGCGGTGTGTGTCTCATCATGGACATCAAATTGGCATCATTTGGACTCAATGTCATCGCTGCTACAAGAGTTTATTTCTTGAATCCAGTATGGAGCAGATCCGTTGAGGCACAGGCCATAAAAAGAGCACATAGAATCGGACAGACGAATGAAGTCCATGTTGAGACATTGGTATTGAAGGACACTTTGGAGGAACAGATGTACAATAAGCGGTTTATGCAGACCAGTGGAGACATTGACGAATTGAAAGTTCCTGTGGCGGATGATGATCAAATCAGAGAGTATATCACGAGGTTTGACTTCCTACAGATAAAGAAAGACGAGAAACGATACAGTGAGTTCAAATCGGAAAGTCTTTCCATGGAAGATTCGATTAATGAAAGTGAATTTGATGATGATGAATTGATGGAACCTACTGGATACAAAGAAAAGGGTGAAATGAATTGGAACGTTCCCGTGTTCTCTAAAGGGGCACAGGCTAAAGTGACAGGTCTCGAACAGGGCAGGAAAGTAAGTCCACTTACCCACTCACAGGGAACCTCAAGCTTGCCAGACGTGAATCACAGTCAAATTGAAAGTTATGATGGAGATTCTACTGAATCTGAAGAGCTGGAGCTCGTTCCAGAACCTACAAAGATGAACAAGAAGCCAAAGAGAGTCGGGTTTGTTGTTTCAGGGGAGGATACTACTACAGTTACAGCAGTTAAGCCTCGAAAGTCAGCCAGGTTTGTATAATACATTAGAGCAGTTATTAATCATTAGACACCATATCTTAGAATAATGGAGCCATCAACAGAGGATGAGAGTAGTTTTCCCTCATGTTCATCAACATCTATCACAGATCCCAAATGGCCAGAGATCTTCTTGAGTAGTGCACCTGAGCTCAAATCCCAAGATGTCACTGTTTTATCTGCTGATCCAGAATAGATTCTGTTATTCCTGATGATTGATCGTATCACTAACTGTTCATCACCAGAGACCGAACCAACGTAGACTTTTGGCTTGATATGATCTCCGGGCACGACTTTGGGCTCGTATATTCTGATTGTATCGTCTTGGGATCTCGATATGAGGTTAGAGTCATCCACAGAGAGCGATGTTATTGTGTCAGTGTGCTTTGTTTCGATTTCAATCACTGGGCTGTTAGCAAATCTGAGATCCCAGGCCCTTATAACTGGTTCTATTCCAGAGGCGTAGACCAGTTTATTATGGAATGCCACTGTGAGCAAAGGGTACTCTGTCTTGAAAGTGTTGATGGGGTTCTTCTCCCTTTCGTCCCAAATATGGACATCACCATCATCTGAAGCTGAAGCGATGAGATTATCGTCCTGGTCAACCTCATTCACCACTAATTTATGTGAATTGAATCTCCGCAGTCTTGTTCCTGTCTTCGTATCCCATAGTCCCACAGTCTGATCAGCAGAAGAAGACGCGAGGTTCCCGTTATCCAGCCATTTTAAAGATGTAACAGCAGACTTATGTCCTATAATCTCACCGTAATTCGGACTCTCTTCGAAATTGGAAACATGTGGGAGACTCCATAGAAGAATCTTTCTGTCTAGACCACCTGAGGCTATTCTCTCTCCTGAATTATCAAACTTTGCAGCGAGAACTGAGCCTTCGTGGCCCTGAAGTTGGAAGGTCTGTGTAGTGTCTGTCTAATACCTAATGTTAGTACTTGTCCAATTAAACCCCTTCAAAAACCGTATAAACTCACTGTTATCAGAGCAGTATCATCGCCATCACCATTAGCCACTTTCTGTCTCTTAACCAGCGACATTTCCACCTTTATCACCACTCGATATGCCACAATTGGACTAAACCCATCGGCTTCTGCTTTATATTCGTGGTGTCCGGATGTCTCTTTGTGAGCGAATCAAATTTCGTCAGGAGAAAAAACCCGATTAGCCGCCGAATAATTACTCCATAAAAGCAACTCACCACAAAGAAACCACAAAGAAACCACAGAGAAATGTCACTAACTATCCGCCGCGCCCTCGTCGCCTCCCGCTCCATCAGACTCGCTGGTGTCAGATCCTACACTGACGGCGCCACCGGTGGTAACCGCCCAGAGGCCAGCTCCGACGCCTTCACCAAGCGTGAGAAGGCCAACGAGGACTTCTACGTCAAGCAGCACGAGAAGGAGCAATTGGCCCACCTCAGAGAACAGCTAAAGAAGCAAAAGGAGCAGATCGACCAATTGCAGGAGAAGATCGACGGCTTGGGCAAATAAAGCCACTGATATGTGTTGTTGTTGCAAAATGCACTTCAGTTAGTCAGTCAGCTTTGTTTTGTTTTGTTTCGTGTTGTTTTGTCACAATGATGATCAATTGGGGGGTCTCGTATCAGGTCAATTGATACAGCCCTGACTGGTTCTATTATATTCTTTGCTTGACACACCCATATTCAATATGCCTTATGAGAAAAAAATGAGAAGCTCTTCTTCACTTTTGATGAATCTTGAAATACATGGATTTGATATCTGTTATATTATCGTGTAGGACTGAGATTGAGGAAGGTGGTAGTACTGTCTCTGTAGATCTATATATCAATTGCTTTTGCTGTCTCTCTGTTGCATTCTTCAATGGATCTTACCCCAGATTTTCTTTCTACTGCATTAAAGTGATAAAAGTGATGGAAGAGTCTATTAACTTCATGTATTCTCATTATAAAAACATAAGAGAAAGTTATTCGGACACTAGCTTCTCTGTAGACTGGAATAGGGACTTACAGAACGTATAATTTCTAATTTCAACCAGCACATTTCATACACTCTTCATTTCAGATTTTAAATTAGAGAAATGGAGATCACCAACCCAGTTCCCCAATCCGCTGGACTTTACCGACGGCAACGCCATTATTTCATATATACGACCATTGCAGAAACAAGTAGTGATCATTGAGACAATCCAAAGAGAATTTGAAGTAGTACAACTGAATTTGTTAAGGAAAAGTAGTTTTAGATCGAGATCTCATGCATTTTCAGCGAGATATTAAAGTTGATGTTAAAACACACAAAAATCGAAGTAAAAACGTCTAAAAAGGCTTGAAATAATGGAACAAAACTCAATGATTCTAAATAGATTAGTTAGAGAGCTCAGGAAGGTGAAATCGGCCCAAAAATACCAAAAATGGCGGGCTGATTCTGCATAATCATCAGTGGGTTTCACTAATCAACAATAATCCGATATAGTGTAGGGGCTATCACGGCACGCTCTCACCGTGCAGACCCGAGTTCGATTCTCGGTTTCGGAGCATTTCTTTTTTTACTTTTTCTTCATCAATGAACTACAGATGCTTCTTCACTGCAGGAGTGATACAGTCTACTACTCTACCAATAAACCAGTCTTAATCACGTATATCATAACTCTAATTCTAATCTCTAAAACAGTACCATTACAACAATAAATTACCAACCAAAGCTCTCTGTATGCAAATAAACTTCCTGTACACCACTGCTCTTACTCTTAAACACCTGTTTCTGCAGTTCTGAGGCTGCATTACCGACATCTGCTTGAACTGACTGCTTTCCGGAGACGATTATAGCATTCTTGGATAACAGTGGCAAAGACATGATGTACTGAGTCAGTGATGGTTTCTGATTATTGTGAATGTTGATGAAGTCTAGGTAATTCTCTTCAGTGACAATAGTAGTAGTAAGTGCTTCCTTACTCTTTGTACTGGATGATTCTGAACTGCTAGGAAGTATTTTCTCTGTGATCACTGTTTCCAGACCCTTTGAGTTCACAATCTCTGGGTTCTTCTCCCCATTATCTGAATTGGTAACAAAGACATCGATCTTGAACATGCTCAAAGCGGATGGATCGTTCTCCAAGATGACATTGAAGAACTCAATAAGTTGGTCCTTGATCATCTTTATAGCATCCATGTCTCTGATAACCCAGATGAAATCCACTTCCTTCACATTACTAGAGATATCACCCAGGAATTGACTAACATGAAGCATGAATGGCAGAGTGACACTAACACCAGTACCAGAGGACACGAGGATCAGCTTTTCAAAGGCCAAACTGTCACGATTCATTCCACCGTAGGCACCATCGATGAAGACCTTGTAATTCTTCTCTAGTGTAGTCTCATTCAGCACTTCGTCGTATATCTTCTTCGTTAGACCGCCTTGTGGTTTCACAACGAGCTTCAGAGTCGAGTCTGCCCCGTTGTTTGGCTTTGGAATGGTGATGATGGAGAATGGATGGTTGTCTAGCGTGTGGATTCCCTTCATGAACCTGATAAAGATATGCTGACCTGGTCTCCATGAGAATTCGTAATTGGATTCGATTGGCACCGAGATCTCAAACAGTTCATTAGGCAGTGCTGTGACTGTAGCCAGCTTGTGCTTGAAGACGTAGTCATTTGGTCTCAACGGCGACTTCAAAATGATTCTGTAGATCATTTGAGCACCCCAGAAGCCAAGGGAGCCCCAGACGTACTTCTCAGATCCCAAAGTGTCATAGACGTGGTACGTCAGCGTCGCAGTGTAAGCTAATGCGAGGATCCAGTGCGTGTGCCAGAACACCTCGTAGATGCGCTTTCTAACAGCGTTGATGCCAGCGACACACATCAGGAAGAGGAAGACTAATGGAGGGACACCATTCCTGTAGAGCTCTCTCATGTGCCAACGCATGTGCAGTCTATCGAGGCCGCCTTCCAGAGAGTCCTGGATGATGAAGGGGAAAGTGTGGACCAGCGCCAGGAAGAGCGTGAGCCATCCCAATGACTGGTGGAAGACATTCAACTTCTCGTAACTAACACCAGTGACACCGGAGATGAAGTTCGTCTTCCCCGACATGATGATGAGGTATGGGAACAGCGCCATCGTCATGAGCCCAGCACGCACTGCGAGAGGTGGCGACCCGAACCCAGCACAGCCTCTGTACCAGAAGTGAGGAACAAACACGTCACAGAGCAGGAAGAGCGTCATGGCGAACAACATCAGCAGCGAACCACCAGAGGCAGGTAGTCCAGTGACTCTAGAAATCAACAAAGGGATCTTCTTATAGGAGACGTATCTCGACAGGGCACTCAACTGTCGCACCGCCTGGAAGTCAAAGAGCAAGTCCCGCTTCCTGCTGAACCGCGAGTAGTTGTCGCTGAAGACATAGAGCAGCTTCCTCAAGATGAACACAAACAACAGCGCAGCACCAAAGTAGAGGATGTAATAGGCGTAGTCCGACTGTGCTGCCCAGGGGACTTCAGCCTGTGACTGTTTATGATACTCGGCATAAGCGTCCAGTTTGGCGTCTTTCAGACACTCGAGGCCTTCGTAGTACTTCACCATTTATGTCCAATGATAACGAAGGAAAGGTCTATAATACCACCAACCGGACTATCCGGCCCTCCGTCTAGTTTATATACACATCACTCGATCTCCCGCTATCATCTCGATCTAAAACAGCGCATCGGCATACGAATAAGCTGCGTAATCTGGCGATCTTATTGGCCGTTGAGATTTATTTGCTCAATTAATAGATAGTTGGCCGTGTTTACATTTATGCATCATCATCATCATCAATTATAACGGTCTGCGATAATAAATACGATGACGAGCTTGGCTTTGTCTTGGTGCTGTTCTTTGTTCAATTATTGTATACGTATTATTGTCTCCTGTCAGACTACCACCAGATCTTGGCCATGTTGGAGAATGTTGATAGTAGTAAGTTCACATTCCTACAGTCGCTTCATGAATCTCGTTCCTTATCTATGTACACACAATATATCGTCAATCTCATAACATCAAACAACCACCTCCCGATCCACCGCCTTCCCATTGTTCAACAACTGCTTGAACTTCTCCTCCTTGTCCTGCTCCGCCAAATACTGCTTTCTCTCCTGTTTCTCCTTCAGGAACTTCTCCGTCTCCAACACCTTATCAATGTAATACGACGTCTGTCTTCTGTCCCTAGTCTCGGACAACTCCTTCTCGAATCCTGCCTTCGCCTTCTCAATCAGTGCGAGAACCTCTACTCTTCTGTCCTTACTCAGACGCAGTCTCCTTATGGCCTTCAGGTACCCGTATAGCTCATGTGCCTTCGCATCTTCTTCAATGTAAGAGTAGAACTCATTAGCCAGTTCGTACACTTCATCCACGGACTTTCCAATAGCAAATGTTCCCTTGTCGTTCAAAGTGGTCAGCGACTGTGAGTATATCGCGTTGAACACCATGAACCGTGTGGTGTCATTAACCTGTACTTTGGTGCGGTATTTCCCTTCAGCAAGAGCTTTATAGAAATCAATAGATTTTCTCCCTGCTTCTGCTCTCTGGCCTTCACGTATGCTGATGAGGTATCTATGGATCAGTGCACGGTCAACACTCCCTGGGAATTCCTCCCCATATTGGTTGAACAGTTTGATAGAGCTCTCAAAGTCACCTAATTGATTATAGGCTTTCATTAGAACATCAATCAGGGCATTTGATGGGACAAATTTCTCTTTGAATGGTTTGAACTCTGGAAGTTTCATCTTTTGTGGGACATTGGCAACATATCTGTGCTTCTTCTTGAGGGAAACAGGATACAGTTCAATTTTGAAGTAGTTCTCTGCGGCTTTGAACCCTCTTTCTATCAGGTCAAGTCTCTTACGACGGACGTAAGCGAAAACAAGGGCTTCCAACAGTTCACTTTCCTGCTTCTTTGCAGGCAACTTCTGAATATCCTCAAGGATAAGCTCGGCATGGATCATGGTCAAGACATCACTCTTTTGATATCCCAAGGCATTCAAGAGAATAGTGTAAGTTCTAATGTTTGGCTTGAAGGCTTTCAAGAAGGGTTCTTCCTTCTTAAGCCACTTCTCCCATAATTCCAATCCTATTATCTGGTCTTCACAGTTCAGTAGGGCACTGAAGGCACTATTTATGTGAATCATGTTAGGTTCCAGTTTATAACCAGCTTTCAAACCAAGTAATATCTTCTTCAGTTTCTCCACTTGCTGTGTAGTCAAACCTGGCTCGCCCTTTGGTCCTCTGACTTCAGAACAGTGATCAAACAAGATAGTCAAAGTATGGTCATTAGGAGGTATACCCCATTTCTTCCTGGTGGAGAATATCTGTAAAGTATCATTAACTTTCCCCTGTTTCAAGAAGTGTTGCATGATTCTGTTCATACCAACAACACCTTTATCCTTAGCGAGTCTTGTCATCATCAATGCCTTTTCAATCTGGTTTCTGGAAATGAAAACCTTGACGGTGTTGTCAACAACCACTGAGTCGAGTAACTGATTCGGCGTGGTTCCCAATAGCACACACATGACTCTTTTATCAGCAACTTTGAAATACTTGATATCATCGTTACTGAGTGGGCCTAATGTATGCATATCAACCTCTGTACCGGTCAACTTTGAAAGCATATGAGCCGCATGTTGTCTTGTGATTGGTTTAACTGGTTTCTCTTTCTTTTCAGGTTCCACTTCTGTCTTCGGCTTGTACAAAGTGACTTCCAACTGCTTCAATTGTTCCGGGTCTCGTATCTTTCTGGCCTTGTCGAGAACTGATCTAATTCTCCCATTATTAAGCCTCGTGGTGGAAAACAAACACCGCTGAGACACTGAGGACAGCCGTATTAACCGACTAGCCAACATATCACTAGCAAGACCTTCGAAATAGGGCAGAAAACTAAAGAAAAAGAAGATCTTCACAGTGAAAAGTTTATGCGATGAGCTTCAAATTTTCCTGTAAACAGATGACTAAGCAGACAATAATCAACTTTGGCGTATTTTTGTATGGAGAAGCTCAATTAATCCAGTCTAGACTTCTCAAATAGTACCAAAAGAGAGGAAAAAGGCCATGGTGGAGAACATTGACGGTAAGAAATTGTTATTGATTGTCTATGAACTGGTTCTAACTGTTTTTATCCAGACTATCTACGTGAATTGGCGTCCAAGTTCGATGGTAAGTGCTCTATTCCTACTCATATCTGGAGGCTCTCCTACTAATTATGCTGCTATTCAGGTCCCGTGTTGATTGAGAGACTCCACTTGCTCACTAAAGAGTCAGGCGAAGTCCCAGGAAAGGCCTCACTAGCTGCCTTGAAGCACCTGTACAAAGTTGGCCAGCACTCCCCTTATATTGACAACTTCATCTCATTGCTTCCAACATTAAACACCCCAGATGATGCCGTGGCGAGATTCACGAACCCACAGTGGTCTATATCTCTACAGAATACCAAGAATATGAGACTGAAGGATCTGAACCCGGAAAACCTGTATCATGAGTCTGATATTTACAAGAATTTAGAGGTCTCCACGATTTATAAGTATGGGAAACAGTATGCTGATGCACAAACAGTGCTCGCCAGTTCGTCAGTTGGAACACATACTTGTCAATTAGCTGAGCAGTCTTGTCAGGTTGGTCTTCTACAAGGAAATCTGGGTCTTGTTTTGAATCAGGAGAAGAAAGTAGAGGCATTTCTGGGGACTTCTCAGTCTAATGAAATATACCTTAAAAGACTGACAGAATCAGAGATTATATCCTATTGGAGAGTCAAGTTCCTGATATTGATAGCAGAGTATTTGAAAGGGAACTATGAACAGGTTGCTACTTCTGTTTTTGAACTATTGAGAGCGACTCCTATCCAAACTGCAACTGGTAATGAGATTTCTGCCTCTGACATATTCAGTGACTCCAATTTCAACAAGTTTATCCACAAAGACCAGATCGTCTTGGTGGCAGTGCTCAGTATCTTACTTTCCTATCCTGCCAATGAGCTGAACGATATCCAAAGTGACAGTGATTTCATATCACTTGTTGGTTCACAACTCAATTTCTTCAAACCATTCTTCACAGCTACCAATGGGGCCAGATACCAGGAACTCTTCTCCCTTCTAGACTCACTTGATCCAGTCATGAATCTCGACTACTTCCTTGGAAAGAACTGGAACCAGGTGAAACTGAGTTTTAGGGAGATGAGTTATAACCTGTATCTATCTCTAGTTGTGAAAGTAAGTGCTGGTCACTTGTCAAACAAACTTGCCATACCTAAGGGGGATCTCGTCAATGAAGTTAAAGAATACATCCAGAAGAAGAAACTGCCATTCAGCTATGACGATCAAACTGATATCTTTGAACAGACCACGACAGACAAGAACAAGCTCTTTGTCGAACAACTTCAGTCGCTTTCAGAGAAGTCAGATACCATTGAGAACCAACTGCGATCCAAACTTGATGCACTCACCCAACAGTTCAGCACGATCCAGAATACTCCTACTACAGGCCCAAGTTCATGAGAGAATATGTATATGTGTGATAGTTTTATTGGGTTTATGTACATCTTTTGCCTCATTTTGCTATTCAGAACACTTCAACAACCTCTTCTTCACGCGGCGTAGTGACGCCATGTTCTGCGATATGTTCAATATCAACGATTTCCTTCGCTGCCTCGCTTGTCAGATTCACATAACTGTCCTGTCCCACAAATATATCGTCCTCAATTCTAATTCCAATGTTTCTGAAGTGTGCAGGGTACGAGTAATCATCAGGGATGTAGATACCCGGCTCCACTGTCACCACTTGTCCTTCCTTAAGCTTGTCAAATCTCGAATATCCTGGAACATCATGGACATCAAGACCTAGATTGTGGCCAATGTAATGTGGATAAATTCTCGAGAGTTGTGCTGAGGTCAAAAGACCAAATCCTGTGATGTTTCTCAGCTCTCTCTTGAAGTGGTCCATACTGAAGTCATGGAGATCCTGTAAACTGAATCCTTCCTTAACTGTGCACTTCTCAATACAGGCCTTCTGGACATTCAAAACAGCCTGGTAGAGTTCCTTCTGCGGTTCTGAGAACTTCCCACTAACCGGCCATGTTCTCGATATATCGGCACAATATCCACCCAGGGAACCAGCAGCATCAACAAGCACCAGTTCGTTGTCGTAGAAGACGTCATCGTTTCTGGTATAGTGAATACAAAGCGCATTGTGTCCTGCTGCAATGACTGGGATGTATGCTGACTTGTCTGCACCTCCACTGATGAACTTGTACTCGAGGTAGGCCTTTAGTGTTCTCTCAGTTCTGAATCTTTTGGCATATGCGTAGTTATAAGCGATTCCGGAGATCTGACCTGCTTTTCTCATCACTTTGAACTCCGCGATGGACTTGATGGCTCTCATTTGAGTGACGAGTTGCTTCAGTGGACGAACATGCTTCCCCGAAGAGTTTGCCTCAAGAACACCCTCAACTGTCGAATACTTCGAGTTCTCTCCAATACTGAAAAAGTTCTTGAACGACGCCTGAGTCGATTGTTTCTTAGGGCTCTTTTCTGGAAGGTCAATGTAGATATTGCTGTTTCTTTGTATCACTTTCTCCAAATAGGTTCCCAATCTGTAGGTATCACTAACCTCATCGGCGTTGAAGATCTCCTTAGCACCATCAAGACCAGTTCTGGCACCTTCCCATTGCTCAGAGTGCTTCTCCTTCGGTGGGACAGCCATGTGGAAGAGCACGTTATCGAGATTCTCATCCGGCTTCTCGATCATTATAACACTGTCTGGCTCGTTCCACCCACTCAAGTAGTACAGGTCGTTGTTCTGCTGGAAGTCATAGAACACAGAACCAGAAGCATATTGGACAGAGTTACCGACCACAATAGCAACAGACTTGCTTGGAAGGGACTCGACTAGCTGGATACGTCTCTGGAAGTACTCGAGCGCAGTGATGCCCGGGGTCAGCTCACCTGGCTTCAGCATGAATGGCCGCGTCTCGAACAACGGTTGACCAGCTGTGAATGGAGGTTCAGGCCTCGTGGAGAAGCAGCGGAGACCATTGGCCCGTATCAGCCTGCTAGTCAGACCTAGAGAGGTCTGGATGAGTCTCATTGTCTGGAGGGTTCAGTTTATAATTGTTGTAAAAGACTGTGGGAAGCTTGAATTTTTCAAAATGATGTCATATTATCATCATCAAGAACAACAACCATTAAACTCAGCAGAATATCTACAAAACAGAACGTACGACAACAACTTGTATGAAGGTGGCTAGCCAGGGACTCAATTCAGTTAGAGAATCCTAATACTTTGTTAGAAACACTTGTCTTTCTTTTCTTGTACGGAACAACCGGCTGTGAAGTGTAGTACTCCTCCGCCAACGTATCAGCTTCCACAGGACCACCATTTTCATCGGTAGCATAATCTGTCTCATCATCATCATCTCTTCTTCTTTTGGCTGATTCTTGGAAAGGGCTCATCAGAATCGATTCCTGAGTATTATCCTCGTTCAAGTCCATGTGGGAGAATTGATCCGAGACCTCTAACGACTTCTTACTCACAGGAGATCCCAAAGCAGACGAGTTGACAATCTCTTCTTCATCTTCTTCCTCCTCTTTCTTAAGGATTCCCGCCATCTTGAATGGTTTTAACTCTGGATCAATTGTTAAACACTTATTCAATGTGTCATGGAAAAGCAACTTGCGGAACTTCGTCTTGATCGATTCATATTGCTGGTGGCTTGGTCCAGTGAGACAAGGTGTGAAGGTCATTGCAACTGTCGATCCCTTTTTGAGCTCAATGTTACCCTTTCTGTACACCGAATCAACATCAATCTTCACGAAGTCGGAGCACTTTAGGAAACCGTCAGATGCTCTAATTTTTAGGAATGGTTCCTCACTGATAATAAGCAATCGATTCTGGAGGAAATATGAGACAACTGCTGTGGTCATTGTGAGATTCTCACGTCCCTTGAATCCCATCAACAAATGAAACTTGGATATCGATGTAGGCATTGGTTTGATCAGAAGAAGTCTGAACAGTTTTCTCAAGTTCATGACAAACTGGAGGTTATCGTGAAGGGAAAGCCTCAAGGATTTAGCACGACATGTGTAGCATATGATTGGGTCGACGCATCTTCCTTTGCCATAACACTTGAGATGTTTGTGCATTCCACAAACAGAGCACTTTAGGAGCTGCCCATCGAGATCCTCATGCGACTCACACTCACATTGTATCTTGTTGATCGGTTGAGTTGGATTTGCACCACCTTGAGATGAATGTAAGAATGATTTCAGCATTGTGGTGGTTTGACTCTGTTCCTCTTTTGGTTTAGTCTCTGCGACTGGTAAAGCGCCGCTGTCTCCAGGCTGTTTGAAGATATTCAATTTCTGCTTCTCTGGTTGTGTCACTGGGAGTCTTGATGGCATCTTTGGGACGAGGAAGGGGTCTACTTCGACGATCTCCCTTGTAGTATCCTCGTCTTGGACATCCGCCATTGAAGAGTTTCCTGTGATCACGTTCAGCTGGACATCATGGCATCCCGTAGACACAGACCCAGCTGCATACCTTGAGGCTTTAACACTTGTTTTGACTGTAGCGGTGGGATCGTTTGAAGCGTCTCTGTACAATGGAGGTTGGTACTCCTTAGGACAACTGTCATTGAAAAGTAATCTCATTGACATGAACTTGCGATCAGGGAGCGGGTCCAAGCTCTGAGTTATAATTATGAATCTCCGCATGAGTTGTTGTAGCATCTTTCTTGAGTTTAAGAGGGAGATGGATGACGATGAGCCCTGGTTGAGGTCAACCTTAATGTCATCGTTTTCATAGTCAAAGAAGAAGGTATACACTTCTTGTAGATCGTTGGGATTAGCTTCGTCAAGGAAAATAGCGAAGCTCAATGACTTCAAATATCCTTTCTTGATAGCGTCGAGGGCACCTTCATCAATCCATCTGAGAAACAAGTCAACTTGTGGGGACTTGCCTTTAATGAGCGTTTTTACCCTGATACTGTCAGCCTTGCTCTTAGGATCTTTAGGATCGTAGTCATCTTCAAATTTATTTGGAATGAATCTTTGATCAATGAAGCTGCTGTCTGGGAAGAGTCCTCGAAGGAAAGCGACACAACCAAAGGACATGGTCAGCATTGTTTGTATGAGTTTTTGAGACTGCTCTGTTGTGATAGACGTTTTCGTCACCGTCTGTGCCCCACGCGACTTCTGTAAGGTTGACATGATGATTAGTGAGTGCTTTAAGTAGATAAAGATGGTCAGATCATGAGAATTGTGAACAGTGTCAAGTAAACAGGGAAGACTTGTCACCTTTTATATGACAATAGTGGTGATTAGCCGCTGAGTTCAGTTTGATAGTAATTGGTGCCATAACGAGTTATACCCTGAAACAAATCAGTGGGAGTAAAGATATCTCATTTGAATGACCTCATCTCATGTCGTTCTCATTGCCGCCGTGTTTTCTACCCTTTGTTCCCATGGTCCAGTCCTTTCTGAAAGAGAATAGGACATCAACACACCCAGACATCGCTATATTATTACAAATATATTACATAATCAAAATACTCCACAAATATTTGATGACATCATCGTTTCATGCGTCTGCCAGATCTGTCACAAGTTTAGTGCCAAAAATCTTGAAACGTGCCAAAAGCATCAACACAAAAACGAATTTGATGGTCCCGTTTGGGCAGATTCAGCACGTTTTGACCCGTTGAAAGACTGATCTGCTACTACGATATGTCTTCACATGCCATTTTCACGGCCTATTAGTACTCACGGGCCGCAGGAACGGTTTCCAGATTCAATCACATGTGCCATTAATCTCATTCGTCTCTCACACGAAGACAACCCACTAAAATATTCACATGCGACTGTCCCAAAGTCTCAACTTTATATAAAGTAGGGCCCTTTCCTTCTTCTGACCTAACCGACGCGTCTTTCCAACAGTCTTCCATCGCTTATAGTTTCAACAACTACCCCCCAACCATAGAATGTCTGCTCAACCGCTCGACATCGTGCAAAGCTTCATCGAGATCAAGGACACTGTCCAATCATACGAACACTTGAAGCTGGTCTTCACTTTGTTTTCAATTCTCTCCGCCCTTGCAGTCGTCTACTTCAACGAGAAGACCAAATCCGTCCTTGTCTTCATCTGGGCCTGTTTCTTCAAGCCGCTCACTAACAGAAAGGTCCACAATGACCACCAGAACAACTTGGAGCTATTCTACAAGACCCAGGCCAAGTTCTATGACACCACTAGAGAAGTCTTGCTTAAGGGCAGAGACGACGCGTTGAAAATTGCCTACTCCCATGCCAAAGCCCAAACTAATGGTCAGAAGCTCGTCTGGATTGATATCGGTGGTGGTACTGGTCTAAACATCGAGAAGATGGACAAGAACGTCGCAAACTTGAAGGATAACTTTGAAGCTGTCTACCTAGTGGACCTATCCACCTCTTTGTGTGAAGTTGCCAGAGAAAGAGTCAAAAAGTACGGCTGGAAGAACGTTTTTGTTATTGAAGGTGATGCTTGTGACTTCGAGATTCCACAAGCTGAAGCTGACTTGATCACTTTCTCCTATTCTTTGTCCATGATTCCATTGTACCACGCTGCCATTGACCACGCTGAGAAGTTGTTGAACCCAGATACTGGTGTCATTGCCGCTGTTGATTTTGGTGTTCAGTCCCATTCCACTTCAATTGGAAGAACAAACACCCTCGGTGGTTTGGTCAACAGACATGTTCCATGGGTCTACAGAACTTTCTGGAGAATTTGGTTCGAATGTGACAAGGTGTTCTTGGACCCATCCAGAAGAGAATACTTGGAGTACAAATTCGGTACTGTTAAGTCTGTCAACTGCTACAACATGACCCTAGGATCAATCCCTTACTACATCTGGGTTGGTGTCAACAAACAGGAAGACGTCCAATTGGTTTACAGATTCAACTCCCTTGCTACAGAGTCCCCTTATTTGGCTCCTGTTGATCCTAAGACCTACCAGAACGGTGACGATGCTCCAATTTCGAAAGCTCTTGAGGCAGCCCTGGAGAACGCTAAGAAAGGCCTACCTTACCCATCTTTGTTTTACCAAAAGGAAACCTGGAGAGTCTATTACGATGAGTTGTCCAATGACTACGAATGTTTCAAGAACCAGTACATTTATGCCTTCACCTGGGAAGATCCAAGAGAAGATGCAAAGATCTTGAACCTCTCCTCTAAGGATACTGTTTTGGCTATTACCTCCGCTGGTGACAACATTTTGTCTTATGCTGCTTTGAGTGACCCACCAAGAAGAATTCACGGAGTCGATTTGAATCCATGTCAAGGTCATTTGGTCGAGTTGAAGTTGGCCTCTTTGAGCGCTCTAGGACATGATGATATGTGGAAGCTATTTGGTGAGGGAAAGCACGAGAACTTTCAAGAGATTTTGATTACAAAACTATCTCCATACCTCTCGTCAAATGCTTTCCAGTACTGGATGGACAAGGGACCTAAGACGTTTGATCCAAAGGGCCTAGGATTGTATGATACTGGTTCAACTAGATGGGCTTTGAGATTGGCCAGATACCTTTTCACTGTCACTGGCTTGAATGGAAAGGTTGAGGAGCTTTGCCGTGCGAAGACTTTGAACGAACAGAGAGAGATTTGGACCAAATCCATCAAACCAGTTCTTCTCTCTGACTTGGTTGCAAAGATTGTTGTTGGTAACCCACTATTCTTGTGGAAAGCCCTTGGTGTTCCAGCAAATCAGGCTTCTATGATGGGTCCTTCCGTCATGCAGTATGTTATTGATACTTTGGATCCAATTGTTGGCGAGTCTTTGATCTCTGGTGACAACTACTTCTATTACTTGTGTTTAAAGGCCAAGTACACTCCAAAGAACTGTCCTGACTACTTGACCCCATCTGGATTCAAGGCCTTGACCAAGAGAGACAACCTTGCTTTGGAAGGAATCAGACTCCACACTGACTACTTGAACAACGTTCTTGATAGACTATCCAAGAAGACCATCACTGTTGCTGTGATTATGGACCACATGGATTGGTTTGATCCAAAGTCAGACGAGGTTGACAACGAGATTGCATCCTTGTACAATGCTTTGAGCGACGGTGGAAGAGTTATGTTGAGATCAGCAGCTCAAGTTCCATGGTACATCAAGAACTTTGAAGCTAAGGGTTTCTCCTGTAAAGCTGCTGCAACGAGAAAGTCAGGTACTATGATTGACAGAGTTAACATGTACGCCTCGACTTGGGTCTGTACCAAGATTGGTTCAAAGAAGGACCGCCAAATGAGTACTATTGCTTTAGACAAGATCTAGACGCTTCTGTTGTTTGTTTTTATACTGCTCTGTTTGATTTGATATAGGCTTTGTGAATTAATGTGATAACGAATGCTTTAGTAGCTGACAGCTCCTGTGGCCTTTCCATTTCAAGTTCCATGCATGAAATCATGCAAAAGAAGGTTTCAATCTCCGCGTAAATTCGAGAACGAGCAGTGGCGGGGCAGTGAGTAGTTAAGAGACTAGTCACTAGAGGGAAAAGGCCAGCGATGTGAGGAGTATCTGAGACCGCAAATGGCTCAACTGTTGGACGTGCTAATGATCACACTACTGAGAACTTTGACAGTATTCTTGATTTCCGTGATATTTAGTGCGCAAAATTGAGTTTCGGTTGCAGCCTAACGCGACCGGAATGGTATATAAAGTCATCGATTTCCAGGAGCAATTCATCTTCAAAACCCTGCCAAACTACTAACACGAGCTAGATCTCCGTGGAATCTGTACAGAAGTAACACATAGTTTGCTAGCGAGTCTTGAGAGAAACACAAGCAGCGATGACCGACGTCTACGAGTCCCCACGACAGCTCTCGGATAACGAGCCCACGCTAATATACAGTTCAGACGCGGATTCTACTGAGGGATTTGTCCCTAGATCCCCATCAGATACCCAGTCAGCTGCTGACGTCCAAAGCAGTATGCTGTCCCCAACCCTGAACTCACTTCCAATCTCCAGACCCCTGTCCAGATCATCCGTCACCTCAGGATTATCCGTGACTGCCACCAAGGATGGTATCGAAGGTAAACGAGTCAAAAAGAATGGTATACCCGGCTATCCTCTCAACCTCATAAACAAGATGTACGCGAACTACTCCAACAGACAGACGAATAACGGGAGTCAGACAAACCACATTGACCAGAGCATTAACGGCTCGATAAATGAGAATGACATGATCAGCGTGGATAATGCCGACGATGGTGCCAGTGTGATGAGTCTTTCCAGTATGATTCCACAGTACAGCAAAGAGGGAACACCTGGTCAGGATATGGACTCTGACAATTTGAGCAAGAAAGACTACGTGTATGGTGGAGAGACAGAAAAGGACTTTAGTGATGCGTTCGATGTTAAGAGCAGTGGGACGCGCGAGTCATTGGAAAGCAGTGACTACAAGACGTTTTTGAAAAGAAGCTCAGGAAGTTCTTGAACGTATGTGTCTTAATATTTGTTTTATACTGTTAATTTGATCTTAGGTAGGGACTGAGCACGTGAATTGAGTAGACGAAGCAGCAGCAGCAGCTTATTTACACAAATTGTTCAGCCTGAGACTGAATTTCATATTTTGAATCTGAAATAGGTTTATAAAGCTCAGCAGCAGTATCGAGGAAGGACAAGTCTCGTTTTACTATGAAGGTTAAGTAGCGTAGTCCAGGCGTGTTTCCACTATTCGAAATTTGAAGTAGTTGGCAACCAGGTCAAACAGAGGTAAACTTGCACAATTTTACCTAGTTTGACTCCTGAGGAGAAGATCCTTCCTCGCGAACTACGCACTACCTTACAAATTGTACTGTACGAGGACATGAAGAGGAGCTTTATGTGTCAAATAAAAAGTTACCCGGCAACCTGATCATCGCCGACTTCGGTGAAGTGAAAAATCCTATGTTTCTTCAAAGCAACGGAAAGAACTCAACCACACCATAAAATGTTCCCACTGACAAGAACCTTTGTGAGTGCATTGACCTCTTCTAGAGTGTCATTGCCTCTGAGAGGAGTTAAACAAGTGGTCGCTACGCGTTTCATCTCCAATGAACCGAAAGAGGTTTTCACCAACATCAACGAAGAAAACGACCCAAAAAGAGATGCGATTTTCAGATACACCTGGGGTACATGGCTGAAGAATGACGAAGCCGAGAAGAAGAAAAGATTCACAAAGTTCTCTCTTGGTGGTCTACAGCAGATCCTAAAGGAATTGTATGAGGACTCAAGAGCTAACACCGATACCAAAGACTTCAAGATCGTTGCACCAAAAGTACACAAGGACAGTTTCGTCTCACTACCACACAATGTCAATGTCTTGAACTTTGGAAGTAAGAATCCAAATGAAGAATTCCGTATCACCCAGTTGCTTTCACTTCATGAAGGTAAGCATCACAGAATCTACAAGGTCGAGACCAATGCTCAAAAGTCCTTCATTCTTAGAATCCCATACCCGCTAGACACCGAATATGCCATTGAGAAGAGAGTCCAGTCAGAGGCTGCTACTCTTGATTTTGTTGACTTGAAGCTTGGATTGAAGGTTCCTAAGGTCTTCGCCTATGGTGCCACGAATGTTAACAAGCTGAACGCTCCATTTATGCTTCAAGAGTTCATTGAGGGAGAGACTTTGATGAAGAAGTGGGCCCCAATGACCCCTCATACCGACCCAAAACATAAGGAGATTATTGGACAGGTTATTGACCCGCTTTCTGAGTTCCAGAGAAACCTTGCTCAGCTCGAGTTCAATAAGTTTGGTTCCTTGTACTTCAACGTTGAAGCCAAGAACCAATTGGAGACCCTTGAGGAGCCTTACAACGGGGAAGAGAATGATCAACTGAAGAATAGATGGTTTATTGGTCCTTCCACTGAACGTGTCTTCTGGAGAGGCAAGCCACTGCTTAAGAAATCCCAAATCGAGCCATTCATTGGTCCATGGGATGCTGAGAAGCCACTACAGATCATCGAGGATGTTGCAAACATTGAACTTGAGAATGTTAGAACTAAGATTGCCGTTCTTGATTCAGATGCAGGTGCTGTTCCAGAATCCAGGGAACAATTGGAGGAGCAAGTCGAGACTTTCACCAACTTGAAGAAGGTTGCCCCAATCCTCATGGACACCAAGACTGAATCTGTTAAGAACATTGACGTCTTGTTCAAGCCAAGATTAGCCCACACCGATATTGACCCATTGAATGTTCTGGTTGACTCTGAGGGTGAATCTACCTTCCTTGATTTCGAAGGTGCCACCATCAAACCAATCATCTTCCAGTCCACTCCAAGATTTGTTGCTTACGAGGATGGTCCTAAGATCTACGAGTTTGAGATCGACCAAGAGAAGTACAAGGAGATGGAGGAGACCGAGAAGTACTACTACGACTTCGCTGTTGTCAGAACAAGAAACGAAGTCCAATGGGATCTCGCTCTAGGTAAGACCATCGCTGACTTGGGATCTGAGGGAGCTCCTGTGTTCAAGAGACTAAGAACTCCATACTTGGCTGCCATTGAGAGAAGAACTGCTAAGGAGACTGCCTTGATTGACAGAAAGATTTACGAGCTGGCTCTTCAATGGCCACAGTTCGCTGAGCACAAGTTTGTCGGCGCTGATGAGTTCCCTGTCAAGGTCGACTCTGACCTGTTTGACAAGCACGCTGTCCAACTGGAGAAGTACTACGAGGAGCTAAGCACTGTGCCATTCGCCGTGACTGGTGGTTGGGTCCCACAAGACTTGTTCGAGTCGCTTCTTTCTCGCGGTGCCATCAAGAAGGGCGAAAACGGAGATTATGAGATCGCTCAGGAAGCTGAGAACTGAGGAAACGTCTGCTAATGTACATAGTTAAGGAGAAGGAAGACCGTTCTTTGTTAAATTGTCGTAGAAAAAGATTTGTTGTTTTGATTTCTGTTTGTTTACAATAACCACAACATCAACATTTCTCACAAAATGTCCAATAACGCATTAAAGCCCCAACTAACACAGTTGATTCGTATGTCAGATGAATTCTACGTGTCTGATTATCATACTGACAACGTTTCATAGAAAGCGCCGTGGCCACTGCCGCTAAATTGAGGGTTAGACTCACAGAAAGCGATGTCACCGCGTTGAACTCTTCTACGACCTCCATACTCCCCATGGCTGAAAGACTCGAAAGGCTCATGAGGACGACAGGAATTGATGGGTTGAAGGACGTGGAGAAGGAATTGGAATCTGCCGGTACTTAGAGCTGATACCACCAATCTTTTATGATTCATGTTCATGATACTAACTAGTCACAAGGGACTGAACTATGGAATGTCACAGCGATGGCGATGAAGTGTGAGCCACCTAAAGTTAAGAAGATCTTATGCTCAGTAAAGTTGTTTGCCTGTCTTTTATTGTCCATTGATGAGTTGATTGAGCATTCGTCCCTTAAGTCAAAGTTCAGGTCAGTGAGCTGTTTAGTGAAGACACTTAAAGCGTCTGTTGATGAACAGGATATAGCACTAGCACAAAAGATTCAGGAGTATGCTGATAGACAGTACCAGATACTGGAATCAATGAGTGACACGTTTGAACACGCTGCAAAGATGGAATTCACCAGAATGAGAGTTGAGCTCTTCATCATCAAGATGCAGATATCCATTATAGAGGGCGATCTAGAAATGGCAAAGTTATATGAAGAGAGATCAGGTCTCAATGGATCAGAGAACGTTGATAGTAAGGTTGTACTCGAAGCAGCCAGGGTCATCTTCAACACCTGCTTAGAGCTACAAAAGTCAAAGAACTATGAAGGTGTTGTGCACTTTCTGTACAAGATCCTACCCAAGGTCAAATCTGTCTTATCTGATGAATCGAAAGCAATTAAGTGTTCTATATTTTCCTTGCTTGCCAGTGCGTGCTTGGAATTGAAGACTGCTGATGCTTTAGCTATGGCTGATGTTGCCGTACAATCACTTCAAGAGGAGGACCCGACTGGATTAGACTCATTCAAATTTGATATAAAGTTGAAGAGACTGAAGAATTGCCATCCAAACGACATTGAAAATGTTATTATACAGATGCTTATGTCTGTTCCAATTGTTGCCAACTTCAAGACAGTGCTGGCCATTATCAATGAACACGCCTCCTCAAATCCTCACAGTGCAATCAAGTGCTACGAATTTGCAATGACCAATAAACTTGACCCTTCCACTGACCAAGAAGCCTTGGAAATGCTTTTGATAGCTATGATTAACTCCTACCTAAAGGATTCTATAACACCGGTCGATCTCAAACAAGAGAAGTTGAAGAAGTTCATTGATATAGCAGAGAAGATTTTTGTTAGGACCATTTCCAAAAAGACTTCTTCCACTGCCGTGACTCTCCTATGGACTGCAGGGAAGAAAGAAACCAAGAGCAACAATCATGAATATGCTGTTGGGTGGTTTAACCTAGCGCTACACAGAATGATCCAAATTAACGAGGATGATAAGTCGAAGGTTCAAAGGGCACTCCAGAACTGTTACATCAATACTGGTTACTACACAGAGGTCACCAAAATCTATGAAACAATGAGCGAAACTGGAAGGGCATCTTTAATAACTCAGTACAACATGTTCAAGGCATTCATGGAGTTAAACGATGAAGTGAGAATGATGGATGCTTTGAAGAGAATTGCCGCATCAAATGATAAGATAGTGGTACCTTTGCTCTCTCTATGTGCAACAAATACCAAGTCGAACACCCGTGTGGCGATCGAATCAATGCTCAAGCTCTTCAAGAAGATCAATCAAGAGGATGAGAGCAAGATTTCTGTACCACAGACTCTAAGATACGTCGTTGAGTTGATATTGAAGGAAGCAGATGGGGATTATGAACTACTGAAACAATATATTGAGACGCTCATGACCCTCTTCACGGAGTCTTTGAAATTTGCGAAGGGAACCATGAACATTCAAGGGTACAGGTTCACTGTTGATGAGTTGAAGTGGTTTGCGTCACAGTCGTTCAACATTGCGAGACAATGCCTCCTGAATGAAGATCATTTAACCGGTCAGATGTTAAGTGACATATCCATACAATTCAATAACTTGATCACTGATGATATCAGTATAGAGGAGTCGCTACAGAATAGATCATGGAAGTTTAAGGCAACATTGATCGAAATCATGTGCACGAGTAAATTGAAAAGCGTATCAAACGACGTGTTATGGAATGCAGTGCGAACCAAGTCTTTAAACTTGAGGGTTTCAATTGAAGAGTCCAAGATTGTCAACCAGAACAGAATTGAATATGATAAAGTGGAAAGCGATTGGAGCCAATGTCTCATGGATGCGACACTTTTCCAGTTCCAGGCAGAGTTGGAGTTGGGTAATTGGTCTGCATCGACTACCATAGTGAATGAATCTATGAGGATCAAGAATGTTGAGTTTGACTCGACGTTGGTGAACATCGTGATAGATGAGAAGTACCCTGAGTCGGTCAAACCATCAATAATCTCCATGATTATCAACAAGAACATCAGTGATGATGATATGGATGGGATTTGCTTGTCCAGGTGGATGCGATTGTTGTTGAAGAGCTCATTGTGTTCATTTGAAGCGGAGCAAAGCTGTTTGAAGACCCTCGAGAAGATCATGAACCGGATGAGAAGCCAAGGTTCCAATAGACTTCCTGCCCATGAAATTGAATGGATATCATCAACGTGTTGGAACAACGGTGTGAATCGGATGTTTAATGACGACAAGGCGAGCGGTAAGAGCTGGTGTCTCATGGCGATCAAGCTATCTTCATTCGTTAACGAGAGATTCGAAGCGACATTGAACAAGCTATGGGACGAGCTCACCACATCTGTATGAGAGTAAATATTATGTTCCCCAGAACGACAGCAAGTCTTCCTTCTTGTATTTGGAATGGAAACCACAAGACATTGAGATCTCTTCCATCATGTCGATGATAGCCTTATGTTCGTCCTCGTGAGTCAAGACTTTTCCAGCAACAGTCAGTGCCAATGGGGTATTCGTCCAGTTGATGTATTCCTGGTTCCACAGTGATATCGAAACGAGCCTCTTCGCCCACCATGCCGCAGGATGTGCGTCTGGATACTTCGTCTTGAACCGTCTAGGGATATCCTGAATCATGAGGATCTTTATCACGAGATATGCTTGCTGTGCCAGCACAGCAGCCGGTGAACTCTGAAGAACCATAGGGAAGGGCAATTTGTCATCAGCTCTATCCATGATGGGACCGAAGAAGATTCTTTCGCTGGTGATGATCTGTTCATCAACATATGCGTTCATGTTGACCCAAATCTCCTCCCATTTAGCATCGAAGTCCTGTGGAGGTTGACTCAGTTCGAGGAGGTTTATTGTCATGGATAGGTAAGCTAGGATTCTCTGGATTGGGTTGAGTCCAACAATGGTATCATGGTCATGAGCAACGAGTGTTCTCTCCTCGAAGATCTTTGTGCAGTCTATGTCTAGAACTATAGTGAGCCAATAGATGGCGTTGTTAACGAGGTTCTTGTCCTTTTGGTGGATGCCTTCTCTCTGTAGATATGTCAGCAGAGCACCGACAAACATCTTCCATTTCGATGTATCAGAAACAGCGAGGCAGAATGAAACAAGAAAGAAGGCCGATGTGACTCTGATGGTGGTAGTTGCTTGTTGTGAATCCTGAGCGAGCTCGACAACTGATCTCTCGAATAAGGAAAGGATCTGAGCCAAAGAGATCGGAGTCGGGTTGATGATTTCGCTTTTCTGGTGGATCAAACTGTAACAATATAGAGCATTTCTCAACACATTGGAACTTCTCATCAAGTGTGCAACATCCACTCTGAACACGGTACTCTCTATCGTATTCCAGTCGAATTGTGGTGAGATCTTTGACTGGTAGTACTTCATCGTCACTATCTCCTCGTATGACGTCAGTGGTGGAGTATTCAATGTTGGCGGAGGAACATTTGGAATTGGTTCACCATCGCACAGGAATCTGAGCAGGAGTCCCTCTAGTCTCTCGTATAGCGGATAAAGCTCTGTCTCTTGAAATGGGTTTGGCTTATTACTCTCGATCTTGGGCATTGGAGGTTGTGGGACTCCCCAACTGGACTGGTAGGTCTGAGGGACATGAACACCAGAGGGGACATATGGCTGGTAGGACTGATGGAAACCATTGGAATTGGATTGAAGGCCGTTATGTTGGAGTACTTGCGACGAGAAGGAATTTGTTGGTGGGATCAGAAACTGCTGTAGTGGGTCTAGTTTCTGTCTTTTATGGTCCTGATTGATGAATGGAGCCAATGGGGTGATCTGGTGCTGGATTTGTGGATTGAAGTGAAGGGAAGTAGCAGTTGGAGTTTGTTCGTGCTTCACTGATTTCGACTGAGCAGATGGCCATTCACAGACTTCGCCTTTCAGAGCGCAGGCAGTGCAAGTTGGTTTGACTTCATCGCACTTCTTGTGTTTTCTTCTGCAGTTTAGACAGCCCGTTCTGACTCTTTTGCGGCCATTCTGGGCAGATGAGGCCGTGTGATTCTTCTCTGACTGTTCCGATGAGGAGTTGTTGTTAGGCGGCGGAGTCTCTAGATGGTGCTGGTGCTCGTGGTGGAAGATGAGGTCATCATCGTTGTGGTGGTGGTCGATGGTAGTGGCTGCTGTCGATGGACTCGGCTTCTCACTGGAGTCTGAGCTCATTGTGACGCTCATTTGAACTGGGGGACGTGACAAAAACAGGGGACACTGGACAGTAGATCCACTCGAAGCGCGTCTGCCTATAATAACGACCAACCTTTCTTTCAATAAGTCTGCATTCAACGTAAATTTCCCAATGGGCAAAAATCTGGGGAAATCGCTCCATTGATATAAGCGACGGGTATCATTAAGTTGATTGTGAGCCAAAATGTCCGGACGAGGCGGTAGTTTTAGCGACAATAGTGGGGGAAACGCCGTGGACAAATGACTTAAACCCGGACACCTCCATACAAAGCGGGTTCCTGTCCGGCATTCCGGCGCATTAACTCGGGAAGATACGCCGAACTTGGGACAAAATCTCAGACATTTGCGGACAATTAGCCTATCCGGGGCCGTTAAGATAGTCGTTCGTCTCGTTCGTCTTTTTCCCGGGAAGACGCGCCTGTCCTTCGTCCCACAGTCTCAAATTTTTATAAACTACGATCAAGCTGGCACAATTATCGCGTAGTTAGTCAAAGATCTTAGCGAGCACAATTTATTCACCAGCTGATCACCACCGATATCAGCTCACTGGGCACCGCTCGTAGCGAGGTCCCTGGCCACTTGCTGGGCCATGTCCACGAGACTCTGGTCGATCTGGAACTCCTGTTGCTGCTGATGCTCTCTAGCCTCTTTAACCCGTAGTAGTTCCTGCTTCTTCTGTCTCTTCTTCATTCTCTCAATCTCTCGACACGGTTCACAGGTTCTGTAACGCGCAGTCTCCAAGGGCTCGTCCGCTGGTCTCTTCTTCTTGCAACGACGGCATACCTGTGGCTGTGCAGATGTGTTGTGGGCCGTCGTCGTATTACTTCGAGCAGCCGTCTGGGCCAACGCAGCAGTCATCGTCTCCATCAGCATCTCCGCCTGTTGGTCCTGCTGACTAGACTTGTGCATCCCAGGTGAATCATGCTGCGACTGTGGTGTGTGATGCTGATGCTGATACTGTACAATTTCAATGTTTGCCTGATGTGCCTGCTGCTGCTGTTGCTGTTGTTGAAGAAGTAGCTCAACATCACGGTCAATGTTTGGTGTCTGAAGGCCTGATGTATTGCCACGATCCTCCTCCTCCTCCTTTGCTTCCTGAGTCACAGCATCTACAAAGAGATCTTTGATCAATCTGTTACGCTCCTCTGTGCGTAGCAAAGGATCTGTAACATCATCTTCATCTTGTTCTTCCCTAGTAGCAGGAACAGTGTTTTTTGAAATGAACGATGTGATAGTCTCTTGGTCTTGGTTCAGTCCCAGAGCCCATGCTCCTTGTTCTAAATCAGTGAAGTTGTGCTTGAAGCCTTTGTTTAGTCTGTAAAAGGGTTTCAGACAGTAGTTGATGTAGTCTGTCTTGGAGAAGTGATGTGGGTTCTTTCCTGTCAGGACGAAGATCGACTCATCTGAAAACGGCGGTGGGGCCAGCTTTGTGATCTTACTGAGCGTGGAGAGTATCAGAGACGCAAAGGGGAGACTGATACCAACAGTTCTTCCCAAGTTGTCCAGTGTATTTATCACCAACATCACATATGACTCCTCATCAACAACAGTAGTGAGTCCCTCAATGAAGCTGCTAAAGGCGAACTTTGTAATCACTTGAACGACATTGGCTTCATTGCTTGCGATTTTCTTGAAGTTGAACGGCTTGTTGATGCTTCTTCTCGATTTCCACTCTCCCAATTGCAGCAAATCGTCTATTGATAGTGAAAGATTCTCGTTTCTCTGATACTTCGCGGCCATCACGTCTGGCAGTGCTTTTCTGAACTTTTCGAGTTCCTCCAGTTTAGGCACTCGCCCAATCAGTACTTTTGTGTATTCGTCGTATAGTTCCTCATTGGCACGTAGAAGGATATCAGTGGTGATCTTGTGCTCCATAACGGTCATTTGCTTGCTGTCTCTGATTTTGTTATGGTTGTTAGAAATGTAAACAAACGGGCAAAAATCTATAGACGCGTCGTGAGAATGTTACGGACACTACTATAGTGAGCTAATTAGTACTTTATAACTGTTCTAATATCGATTTCAAGTCCTACTCTTCCTCTATTTTCCTCTTCTTCTTTGGAGTGTCCTGGTCTTTCTCATCTTCACTTGCGCCTCTCTTTTCGTCTGCTTTTAGGGCTCCTTTGTCCTCGTCTTTTACTCCATAAAGGTCCTTCAGTTGAAGAGACCACGCACCGCCTTCTAGAACCGTAAAGTCATGCTCAAACTCCTTATTCAGTTGGTAAAAGTGTCTAAGAAACTTCAGGTATTCAGTCAAAGAGTACTTCAACTTGTCTGGCCCTCCTTTCGCAGTAAATATGAACTCCGCAGCCTCGTCTGAGTAGAATGGAGGAGCCAGCTTCGTTATCTGGTTCAAACATGAAAGAACAAGAGATGCAGTTGCTGGACCAACACCTCGAAGCTTTGTTGCGGTGTTCAAAGCAAGTTTAATCAACTTTATGTATTCCTCTTCGTCCAAATCCTTCTGATCTTTGGCATCTAGTATCACTTTGAACGCGTCTCTCGTCACTTCTTCAACTGTCTTTTCGTCATTCTGTGCAATCAATTTCTTCAATGTCGGTCTGAATTTTCCCTTCTTGAGTTTCCAGTCCATCAGTTTCTTCAATTCATCCAGCGTTATGAACAAATCACCTTTCTCTTTAAGTCTAGTGGCCAATGATACTGGTAATTCATGTCTCCAATTATCCAGTTCCGTCATCTCTGGCCTCGAATTGCTCAATTCTTTCAGTAATCTTTCATAGTATTTCCCATGAGCCTCTATAAGGCTCTCAGCACTGATTTCACTCATTTCCGGGGTATTCTTTGCTTGTACCTGATCGAATTGAAGAAGAGTTAAAGAGACGTTATTATCTGGCGAAGGGTTCACGCCAAAATTGATATGGGACACATCGAGCTGTGGTTTAACTACATATAGGGCGTAAGGTCCACTAGTTAGTAGTTACCCAGTACCAGGAGATATTTCGCAGGTTACAGTACGAAATCAGTCCCAGGTGGGATTCTAATTGCTATACTCTTTTCGGTCTCCTTGAAAGTAGCAATCTCATTGGGCGTTGGGAGATGCATACTCAAAGAATCGACCTGCATCTTATCTCTAAATTGCCAGTAATTTCCCGTAGTGCATCGAGCAGATTGTTGACTTCACCGCGAGCTGTTGAACTACCAACTACCTACTATATATCAACTATCAGCAATGAGACCCCCTTCTTAACCACTCAAGTTTAACCTCATCTCATAAGGAAGAGCCAAGCCCTGTCAACGCTGCTAATACGTCTCTGTTTACTTTTCAGCTCACCGAAATATTTTCAAGAAAGTCTTCAATTTCCCTCGGCGATGCGGACTTATCTTTTTCCACGGCATCTCTGACTCGTTCACGACCCGCCTAAACTAATAATTTACTGTTCTGCAAGGTCAATCGATGCGCACAATCAAGATGGAGTCACAACGGGCTCCCATTCAGCACTTTATCGCAAATCCAACTCACTCACTTGAGATGTATAAATACCTCTTCTCTCCCACTTCCTCGATGAGTCTGTAATCAAAGCCCTCACTCTCTCACTCAGCAGTCATCCATCGCAATGCAAATCTCCACACTCGCTACCATTGCTGCTGCCGTCTCCGGTGTTGCAGCTAAGAAGGTCTTCATCGACAATGACGGTCTAGGTCCTCTTCAGATCCTCTTCCCAATAGCTGCTGGCTATGAGATTGTTGGTCTCGCTGGTTCCTTTGGTTCTGCCTCTTTGGTGGACTCGATGGGACAAGGTGCCACTATCCTTGAGAATTTCAACCTCAGCAGTTGTGTGCCTCACTACCTTGGTGCTGCGCAACCACTGCTCAGAACCAACGAGACTTTCCAACTATGGGAGGACCTTTACGGTGAATTGGTCTGGCAAGGTGGTTGGGCTCCATCTTACGAGGACGCCTACACTTGGGACAACTTCACATATGACGAGAGCCTTCCAGCTGCCGTTGCCCTTATCAATGCCGTTAAGGAGAACAAGGATGACGACCCAGTCTTGATTTACGCTGCCGGTATGATGACTGTCGTCGCACAGGCTCTATCCATCTATCCAAACCTGGCTGAAGAGGCTGCTGGTCTTTACATCATGGGTGGTTACATCGATGGTCAATACGAGGCTGCCACCGGCCCAAGCATAGTCACCGACATCAACACCGACATCAACTTGATCCAAGACCCAGAAGCGGCCCAGATCGTCCTCACTGCTAACTGGACCGAGCTATACGTTGGTGGTAACGTCACGAACTACGTTGTTCCATCCCAGGAGCTGTATGATAAGATCATTGATCGTGCTGGTGGTATGGATGTCATTGAGGACCACCCATACCTATCACAAGTCAAGTCTTTGATCTCCACTGGTAACTACACAGAGAACAATGAGCAGCAGAAGCTTCCATTCTGGGATGATGTCGTCTCTGCATACATGGTCCTACCAGAGCTGCTATTGGAGACCACCGATGTCCAAATTGCAGTCGACACCTCTTTTGCCTCTCCATTCTACGGAAACTTGAGAATCTGGAACAAGGACTGGGCTCCAAAGAAGGGCTTCAAGACTGGAAATGCCACTCTAGTGGACAGAGTTGACGATGAGAAGTTCTACGAGCTGCTAGTGGACTACCTCTTCCAGGACTGGACCCAGTACTGTGCTACTGGAACCAGCACTGAGCTAGAATTGTGATTTATATACCGCATTTGTACTATAATTATACCCTCCCCTCTACACAGGACAAGAACAACTGGTTAGTAGTGCTTAATGACATTGGCTATATGATCTCTTCGCCGGGTAACTTAACCATTCGGACTTATATAATCAATGACTAATCCCTAATTATCCCAAATCCCAAACAGAAACTTTTTCCGAAAAGGACATAAAAAGTGACTTCATCGCCCCAAATCTCTTGCTTCTCTGTTACTTTTAAGAGATAAGCATGTCCTTACACAGTGATAAGTCAAAGGGCAGTCTCGCACTGTCCAACAACTTGAAGTTGGCAATTGCTGCCAGCGTCTACAAGCAGAAATTCTCGGTTGAAAAGGGTGAGTATTATATGAATCATCGTCATCCCACCAGTCACATTCAATACTAACTATCAATTGAAACAGACGAGCCATCTCTCCTACTGAAGCTCAAAGATGTTGAAATCACCGAGCCAAATGCTATTGTGAAGTACCTCGCCTCAGACTTCTCACAGTCAGAGCTGATTGAGTTTGAGGAGAATGAGCTTTATCCATTACTTAAAACTAATGCTACTTCCCTTCCATCACTCCCAATCTCCAAACTTGACTCAGTCACACCTGCCTCCATCATTCTATTTGCATCTGCTTTTGCTATTAGCAGAGATGCCTTCCCAGAGTTTGCCCAACTAGACTCCGTCAAGCAGGCCATTGATACAGCATTGAAGAACACCATTCTTGAACGTGCAAAGCCAGAACACACGGGAGCCATTAACGTCCAATCCGGCCATGAGGTCCAACCTGATTCAGATGAGATCCTCCCAGACCCAAAGAAGAGAAACATCATCATCACTTCTGCCTTGCCATATGTGAATAACGTGCCTCATTTGGGTAACATTGTCGGATCCGTTCTCTCTGCGGACATCTTTGCCAGATACGCCAAAGCCAGAAACTACAACACTCTGTTCGTCTGTGGTACTGATGAATACGGTACCGCCACTGAGACTAAGGCCCTTGAAGAAGGTGTCACTCCAAGAGAGTTGTGTGACAAGTTTAACAAGATCCACGCTGACATTTACAAGTGGTTCCAGCTCGACTTTGACTACTTTGGCCGTACCACCACCGACCTACAGACACAAATTGCACAGGATATCTTCCTGGAGTTGCAGAAGAACGGCTTCCTCGAGGAGCAGACCATGGACCAATTGTTCTGTCCAGTGCACAAAGGTTTCCTCGCAGACCGTTTCGTTGAAGGTACCTGTCCAAAATGTGCCTATGAAGATGCCAGAGGTGACCAGTGTGACAAGTGTGGTGCTCTTTTGAACCCATTTGAGCTCATCGACCCTCGTTGTAAGATTGATGGTGCCACTCCAGAGAAGAGAACCTCTGAGCATGTCTTCTTGAAGCTTGATACCTTACAGGAGAAGGAAGAGGCGTGGTTCAAGGCCTCTTCGGAGAAGGGTAAGTGGTCGAAGAACAGTATCAACATCACGAGTTCCTGGTTGAAGGAGGGTCTGAACCCAAGATGTATCACAAGAGACTTGAAGTGGGGTGTTCCAGTGCCTTTGGAGAAGTTCAAGGAGAAGGTTCTTTATGTTTGGTTTGATGCCTGTATTGGTTATGTGTCTATCACAGCCAACTACACAAAGAACTGGGAGCAGTGGTGGAAGAACCCAGAGAATGTCCAATTGTACCAATTCATGGGTAAGGACAACACTCCATTCCACACTGTCGTGTTCCCATCCACTTTGATTGGTACCGGCGAAGACTGGACCATGTTGCATCATATCAACACCACCGAATACTTGCAATACGAAGGTGGTAAGTTCTCCAAGTCCAGAGGTGTTGGTGTCTTTGGTAACAATGCACAGGATTCTGGTCTCCCACCATCCGTCTGGAGATACTACCTCGCTGCTGTCAGACCAGAGACCTCAGACTCTCAGTTCTCGTGGGATGACTTCCAATCGAGAAACAACAACGAGCTATTGGCCAACCTGGGTAACTTTGTCAACAGAATCGTCAAGTTCGTCAACTCCAAATACAATGGAGTCATTCCAGAGTTTGATCCAAAGGAGCTTTACAACTATGAGGGCACTCTTTCCGATATTAATGCTCTTGTGAAGACGTATGTCGATGACCTTGAGGCTGTTCATGAGCGTCGTGGTCTTGAAGACGCCATGGCTGTGTCTGCCAGAGGTAACCAGTTCCTACAGGAGAACAAGATGGACAACACCACCTACAACGAGAACCCACAGAGATGTGACGCTATTGTTGGTGTTGGTTTGAACATTGTCTACTTGGTTGCTTCGCTGATCTACCCATACATGCCTGAGACCACGAAGAAGATCAACGAGATGTTGAATGCCCCACAATTGGCTATCCCAGATGAATTCAACTTGGTTCTACAACCGGGTCACAACATTGGAAAGGCACAGTACCTGTTCAGAAGAATTGACGATGCTGAGATTGCCAGTTTGAGAGCCAAATACGGTGGTAACCAGAAGGAAGATGACTCAAAGAAATAGAAGTTGGCAGTTTCACTGTCAGACTTATAATAATAAATGTGCAAAATGATAAAGATGCTGGAGTGTAGAAGTGTAGATTATCGTCTCTAATATGTTAATGGTACTATTACTACTTAACCACTTAACTACTTGTGTAATAAGTAAAGGATTTACTCTATCCGGGTAACTTCCTCAAACTTATAAACTCATCGCCAGTCAAATCAAAACTTCCTGAATAGTCGCTGAGTCTCTCACTAATCATGTCTGATTCTGTTTTAAAGGAAGCGCGTCGCCATCTCACAGGAATACCCACCGAAGTGATCTCTCAGGGAGCAGAAGCTGTTGTTTTTGAGACTACGCAGCACCCGTATCTCCCACAGGGCCTTCATCCACAAGGTATCAAACACACAGACAAATTCATCATAAAGTACAGACCACCGAAGTCATACCGCCATCCAATACTAGATGCACAGCTCACCAAGCATAGAACACTAGCGGAGTCGAGACTGCTTCAGAGACTGACGAGTATAGAAGATGTGCATGCTCCTAGTCTCATCGCTACCGATCCGAGAAATGGGCTCATCTGGATGGAGTTCATAGGCGAACAACTGCCGAATGGAGGACTCAGCTCGCTGAAGAACTGGCTGTGGCAGTTCAATAATGACAGAGAAGGTGCCTTAAGTGCAGAAGTAAAGAGAATATTGGAGAATGTGGGTAAAGAGATTGCCTCTCTCCATTTGAATGATATTGTGCATGGTGATCTAACGACTTCTAATATTGTCCTCCAGAGGGATACAGAGGGACAGTGGGAGGCGTTTCTGATTGATTTCGGACTTGGTTCTCTTTCAACTTTGGTCGAGGATAAAGGAGTGGATCTGTACGTGTTGGAGAGGGCGATTCTCAGTACACATCCACTCTATTCCACACAGTACAACGAGTGGATATTCGAAGGGTACACTGCTGCTTTCCAGGGAAAAACCAATGTTAAGAAGTGCAAGGAGATCATCAAGAGATATAATGATGTGAGACTGAGAGGAAGAAAGAGAAGTATGTTGGGTTAGTTTTAGAAGAGGAGGTCAATAACACACAGGGTGTTCAATTCATACAGGTCGTAGTATTTATTCATCAATAGATTTGATGATTAGCTGTCTATTGGATAGGTGGGGGTAATGAACTGTTTCTCTCCCTGTCAGTACTTGATCGTGGTTATCGCATCACCTAATGTTCAAACTAGACAACGAGTCCTCGACTGAAGGAGGTGATGCACTTCCACTGCTGAGTCTCTGTGGTGTCAGTACGGCACTTGAGCCTCCAATGTAACCAGGTGCCAGTTTATGGAACATTCTGTCGTGCCATTTGTTGTAGTTGTCGATGTCTTCCTTCCCGTACTTCCTTATGTCCTGCTGAACAGTCTCACACTCACGAATCCAGGACTCGAGATCCTCAGTAGTCACACGCGTCTCTGGGACTGTACGTGGCAGGTTCTTGTAGTCCTGTGGTAGTCTCACTGGTTGTGGAGGCGTCGTGAGTTGTGCTTTGATCAGTGGGACTTGTTGTAGGATTTGGTGGCCTTTTGAAGTGTTAGAAGAGGGACTGGGAAACCAATTGAGGAGACTCACTCACCTTTCTCGTTTTCCATCTTTCTGCTGTTGATATTCAGTTGATATTCAGTTGGTGGTCTAGTCTAGTCTAGTCTGGTCTAGTCTGGTCTAGTCTCTTGACGATAAGACTAGTCCCATTCGCGCATATAAACTCCGAGACTAGACCAGGCAGAAAAACGGCCTGATCCTTCTTCTCTTTAATACCCATCACAATTACAGGCCAATAAGATGCTCGGACAGCCAATTAACATCACAAAGTGGATAGCAGAGAATGAACACCTTCTGCAGCCACCAGTGAACAACTACTGCCTCCACAGAGGAGGATTCACAGTCATGGTAAGTAGTTTGGAGACTATCAGCTGATCAATTACTAACACAACAGTAGATTGTTGGAGGACCCAATGAACGTACAGACTACCACGTCAATCAGACACCAGAGTGGTTCTACATGTACAAGGGTGACATGACACTCCGTGTTGTTGATGACGGTGAGTTCCGTGATATCACCATCAAAGAAGGTGACTCCTTCCTTCTACCAGGTAACGTACCTCACAACCCAGTCAGATACGCCAACACGATAGGAATAGTTGTCGAGCAGGATAGACCAGAGGGAGTCAATGACCAGATAAGATGGTACTGCTCCAATTGCAAGTCTATCATCCACAATATCGAGTTTTACTGTTCGGATCTGGGCACACAAGTGAAAGATGCTATTCTGGCCTTCGATAAGGACCTTGACGCCAGAACATGTAAGAATTGTGGGACTTTAAACTACTCAAGACCACAGAAAGCTTGATTTGGAAAAACATTCATTTCAATTAGTTCATAGAAAGCCCAGCTTCTCTTTGTATTGTATTTATGACTGACGATTATATGTTCTTCAGTGTAGTCCATCAAATTTCCCATCAAATGCGTTGTTCAACCATGCAAGCAGCTTTCCCATCAACAGATTATAAGCATTGTGGTAGTTAATGTTATGGTTCGAGTCTGGGAATATGCGCAGGTCATAGTTCGACACATCGTGCAAATCGAAATCATCCAGTAGTTTCAACGTATTCTGCACATGAACATTATCATCACCTGTTCCATGCGCAAGGAAGAATCTCTTGACGTTCTTCAGTCCATCAAACTTGTATATCTTTGACTCCTTGTACCCATCAACATTGTCCTTCGGGAGCCCCATGTATCTCTCTGTGTATATCGAATCATACATCGTCCAGTCTGTCACTGGTGCCACGGCCATTCCATACTTGAACACCTTACCAGCATCATACTCCAAGGTCTTCAAAGTGGTGAACCCACCATAGGACCACCCCCAAATGGCAGTCCGGTTCTCATCGATGTAATGTCTGGAGTCAATCCATTTCTGGACAGCAGAAGTGATGTCACGAGGTTCCCAGTACCCTATCTTTCCCGAGGCGTATGATCTGTACTTCCAACCTTGTCCACCCGTTCCTCTTGGATCGACATACAAGACAACTGCATTCAGCTTCTCAGCGATGGTATCTTCAAATGCCACATGGAATCTAACATTGGTCTGTTGAGATCCAGGACCACCGTAGATATTGACCAATAGTGGGTGCTTCACTTTCTCATCAAAGAATACAGGTCTCTGTTCAATAACATTCACGGTTATTGGGTTCCCATCTTTGTCCTTGTCAATCTCTATCACATGGTAAGTTCTTGATTTTCCTGAGAAATCAATCATACCTCTCTTCAAGTGATCGCTTAGATACATCTTAGGAAACCCAGGGCCTTCCTTCTGTGACACAAAGAAACGAGCAGATGGTGAGAAGGAACTGTCATAGAATCCTAGCTCCTCATCTTTCTCCGCCGCAACTCTTGTGAGGTTCTTTGAACCTAGTTCGACGGAATAAAGGTGCTTTTCGAAACTTGATTGTCTGTTTGCGTTGAAATATAGTTTGTTCTCCTCTGCATCAAACTTCAGCGCTCCATCAATGACCTCCCAAGGACCCTCTGTCAAAAACACCGGGTCACTAGTATTTCCAGATGCAAAGTATGCCAAATGATTATATCCATCATGCTCTAATACATCAACGAAACCATCGGCGTTTCTCTCTAATGTAGTGTTCTTTGGAATCTTCAACATATCACCAACATTTTCGACCCAACCACCATAGTCCCTTGCATCAACTGAGTACGTCTGGCTATGAACACCAGAGTCTGTGTTGAAATAGGTATACTTCAATACCTTTGAAGTCCGATCTGTCTCTTTGAGCACAAATCCAGTTTGGTCAACCCAGAGAACACCATAAACCACTGCGCCCTGACTCAGTTCTGTCGTTTCAGTCTTGTCTTCCTTCAGGTCATACCTCTTTAGAGTCACCACCGGATTGGCATCACCTGGTTTCGGGTATTTTATCCTCTTGATGTCAGGGTACTTCTCATCACTTGTGAACGTCTCCATATTTAACGTCTTCACATCTGTATCGTTGAACTGGAGAAACACAAGGTTTCTTTCATCGGATGACCACCAGAATGCCTTGTCCGTTTCAAGAACTTCCTCCTCATAAACCCAATCAGGTCTGCCGTTGAACACATCAAGACTTCCATCTTTGGTTATCTGTGTGACTTTTCCTGACTCGACTTCAAACAAGTAGAGATTGTTTCCTTGGATGAAGGTCACGTACTTGTAACTTGGTGACCATGAGGCGTGTTGGACCTTTGTGTCTAAATTGGAGTCTTTGACTTGCTGATATTTGGATGTTTCTCTATTAAGGACCCAATAGTTGGCATACTGCGAGTGTCTATAGATCTTCTGTGCATCTGCAGCAATGAGGATTTGCTTCAAATCATAGCTCGGTATCACATTGCTAACTTCCATTGTAATTCCGTCTTGCTCAAACTTTCCAGACTTGTGGAGGATTTCGTTGAACGACTTGTCAGTGATCTTCCTCACTGTAAAGACACCATTTTTATCGTTGAGGTAGAGACCTTCGTCATCTTGTCTGGCTAGCTGAGTCTCGCATGGAACAAAATTGACTTCGCTGATGAGAGCATGGTTACCAACTGTTTCAATCTCTATTTCAGGAAGTTTTTGGTGCATGTCGTGCTCAATCAGTGGAATCAGCTCTTTTGTCTGCTCAATAATACTCTCAACAGTGGACGACGATACCGCCTCAATTGAGCTCTCTATCGTCGTCGTGGCGTTAGCGGGACTCTCAGTTTGACTCTTCTCCGAGTATCCAGACGGTGAGAGTAGAATGTACAGCCATGAGATTATCAGCAAAGCGCCGGCTGCCAGCGCTATCATCACCTTCCACCTTGAATTTTTACCTCCAAAATACTGCTGGTACTGCCTCTGAAATGGTGCACTGCTGTTGAAATCCTCTGGCTGTTCCCTGCTCGCCTCGTCCAGTCTGTCGAAGAGCGATGAGGCCCTTGACCCGCCAGGCTCTTCTGATTCCTCGTCTTCCTCAGCATCAGCCGCGTTGTCGAGGGTGTTCGTGTTCATTGCGTGGCCCTCGCTGTCCAATGCAGTGATCTCCGCCTGGTCCACCATCTCGTAGCTCTCGCTGGCGCCATGCGAGCCCTTCAGCATCTTCGGTGGTATCTGCGGCGGCTATTGTGTCCTCTTTGTTCAAGGTGACATTTTTCTGATTTGTTGATGTTTTTCAAAGGACTAGTCCCGACTAGTCTTTTGAGAGCGAGACTAGTCCCTCGCACCTGAGATTACAAAGACTAGAATACGCGTATCAGGACTAGTAGAATACACATTAAAGCATAACTAAACAGTGAATATTAACTTCTATTTACTTTCTAGATGGTCAAAGTCCCCATCAAACGCGTCTTTGAGCCACGAACTCAGCTTTCCGTACACGAGACTATTCGCGTTGTGGAAGTAGATGCTATGTTCAGAGTCTGGGAAGACATGGACGTCATAGTTGCTGACTCCGCCCATATCGAGAAGGTCCAGCAGAGAATATGTGTTCTGTATGTGCACATTGTCGTCTGCTGTTCCATGCATCACGAGGAAGCGGTTTACCGACTTCAGATTGGCGACATTGGCGATCTGCGATCCCTTGTAACCTTCCTCGTTGTCCTTTGGCAACCCCATGTATCTCTCAGTGTATATCGAGTCGTAGAACAGCCAATTAGTCACAGGGGCTACTGCCATTCCGTATTTGAACAACTTTCCGCCATCTAGTTCAAGCGTCTTCAGCGTTGTGAACCCACCATATGACCATCCCCAAACAGCAGTGCGTTCAGTGTCAATATACTGTTTCTCGTCAATCCACTTCTTTGCCACGGTCAAGATGTCCCTAGGCTCCCAGTACCCGATCTTTCCCCTAGCCCACGATCTGAACTTCCAACCTTGACCACCAGTTCCTCTAGGCTCGACATACAGCACAACGGCATCTAAGGAGGACGCAACACTCTCTTCGAAATCAACTGAGAATGCACTACTGACAACTTGTGACCCAGGACCAGCGTAGAAGTGCACCAACAGTGGGTGTTTCTTGCTCTTGTCGAATCCAACAGGAACAATCTCCACGACGTTCAACTCAACAGGAGTTCCATCGTCATTATCAGCAACTTTCACTCTGTGGTAGGTCTTTGTAGGAATCTCATACTGTGCTTTGGCGATATTGAGAAGCGTTGGATCCGATAGCGTCTCTAGAGTCTCTTTGAAACTGGTGTCTAGTATCTTTTGATATGGCGTATCTGGGCCTTGATAGTTCAGTGAGACATACTTTGCAGACGGTGAGAAGTGACCATCATAATACCCTGGTTTATCATTCTCTGTGAAGTGTTCAATGGCCTTCGTGGAAAGGTTGATGCCGTAGACGTGTCTGTCAATAGAAGATCTCTGGTTGGAGTGGAAATACAGGATATCAGTATCCGGGTTGTAAGCAAGTTCCACCTTAGAGACTTCCCATTTTCCAGATGTGAGTGTTATTGGATCAGTCGAGTCGGCTGTCTCAAAGTGAACAAGGTGGTTGTCTCCATCAATCACGAGAATATCAACATATCCATAAGACTCGCGCCCGTTGGTTGGTGCAATCACTAATGGTTGGTTAAATTTTTCGATCCATCCACCATACTCCTTCTCAGCATTGACCTCTTTCGTTATTTTTGACTGTTTAGTCTCTGTGTTGTAGTTTCTGAAGTTCAGCACATTGGATTCACGATCAGTCTCCTTGATAATGGCATTCTTTTGGTCCACAAAGAACACTTCATAGACAACAAACTCATCACCAAGCTTGGAATCAGATCTATCCAACTCCCAACTCTCGTCCTTCTTTAGATCAAAAACATGCAGTGACACCTTTGGATTAGGGAATCCTGGCTTTGGATACGCGATCTTCTTGGAGATAGGGTATTTCGTTCCACCACCTTTATCTGTCTGGACATAATAGTCAATGTTATACTCAGGAACATCTTTCTCGTCTGTCTTCATGAAAATGAACTTGCTCTCGTCTGGTGCCCACCACAGGGCCTGATCGACTGCCATGACTTCTTCCTCATAGACCCAATCGGTTCTTCCATTGAGTAAAACGTCAGATCCATCATTTGTAATCTGATGCAGTTGATTAGAAGCAGTGACTTTCACGTAAATGTTGTTGTCTTTCACAATCGTGATATAGTTGTAGTTTGGAGACCATCTAGCATAGTATAACTGGTCTTTATGGTTGTCAGTCAATGGACGGAACGTCTCCGCTTTCAGATCAAATAGCCAATATTGAGCCAATGACGAGTGTCTGAACAACTTGGCAGAGTTAGTAGCCACAATTGCATAAGTCAGATCGTAATTAGGTACCAATTTTTGGATTCTGAAGGTCTCATCCTCATACTTGAACTCGTAATGCTCGTTCAGTTTTTGCTTGAATTCAGGGTCTGATGCCTTAGCAGCATAGAATCCATCACGGTCAGCGTAGTAATAAAGACCTTCATCTGGATAATTGCCAGAACCAGGTGGTGATAGGAACTTCAATGCCACATCGAAGACATAGAACTTTCCTTGTCTCACCTCATTCATGGTAACTTTGTTCTTCGTGAACTTCGGGTTTGAAGTTGTGTCATCAATTGGTTGTTCTTCCTTTGGTTTCTCCTCCTTTGGCTTCTCTTCTTGTGGTTTGGTGTCTTCCTTCGGTGGATCTTGAGGTTTCTCTTCAGTCACCGGTTCAGGTGCCTGTTCAACAGGGTGGGCATTGTCAACCTCGGGAGCGTCAGATCCAGTCGAACCAATCTTACTCTTGTAGTAGTCCAAGATCATGCTTGAACCACCACTGACATGCACGGCAACCCCGACAATCCAGAAGATCAGTATGACACCTAGAACAATGAAGGTCTTTTTGTTCTTTCTCACAAGCTTCTTAAACCCTTTCACTGTTCTCTTCCCAAAACTGGCACTATCATCTCCACCTCCAGCAATTTGGTCAAACCTGCTTCTGAACACATTTGCATCCTCCTGGGAGTTAGACTCCGGAAAGACTGTGCTGTTGTCGTTTAGTGTGTCATCGTTATCTCCAGTATGTCCACTGAGTCCACTCTCGAGATCGAACTTCGGGTTATCCACGAGCTCGTAGCCACTCTTTGCCATTGCAAGCTAATAGTACCAGATATGGTCTCAAAATTGAGTGAAACAGACCCGAAACAAAACCTTCGATGGCTCAAATTAAATCAAATTGCAGAACAAGAAACCTCATTTTGACCTGTCTCGAAAGAGTATACATTGGCGTCCAAATCGGGTAATTACGTAGAACGTGATTTTCACGTGATTTGCACGTGACTAATATCACATTTCGGCCGGGTAACTATGAAACATGAAAAAATTCATGAAGAGCATCAACAAACAGGTTGGAAAGGCGAGGGAAGCGACTAAACAGACACTCATTCACACCCTGAGCCTTCCATTTAACCATGTCCAACACACTTTTTGATGACATCTTCAATATAACAGAGGTTGACGCCGCCAGATACAACAAGGTGTCACGTATTGTTGGTTCTTCTACGACTTCATCTGACATCAAAATCACTCTGGACATCAACAGTGATCTGTTTCCGGTGAAGACCAACGACTCGTTGACTATCACACTTGCATCTTCGCTTTCGCTAGACGAGGACAGCAACCCACAGACGTCGACCACGTCATGGAGACCACCAAAGGCTGGTGAGAAGTCCCTCGCCGATGACTATGACTATGTGATGTATGGAACAGTGTATAAGTTCGAGGAGTCTGCAGATGACAAGATGTGAGTAAAATTCAGAGGAATGATTGTTTTGGTTTTTCAATTACTAACTTGATAACAGTGCTGTGTATGTCTCATTCGGAGGTCTGCTGCTATGTTTGGAAGGTGGATACCGTAACCTGTCCTCCCTGAAACAGGAGAATATTTACCTGCTGATCCGTCGCTAAGCCCTGAAGGGGTGTCCCACGACATCAATCACCATCACCAACTACTTAATTAGAACAGAAACCACCAGAATTGTACAATAGTCAAAGAGCATTGATGATTTGTAGTGTAAATCCGCCAAAGCCGAGGATAAAAGCCGGGGTCATAACAAAGCAACGTAACGGACTAGAGATAAATAAACCATCGCCATTTCCAACTTCAATTCGCCACCACCGCTCACTAATTCATTGGAAGCTTACAATGTCTGACAACATCAACGACGTCTCAGCCCAGATCGTGGAGTCCACTGCCCCAGGAACCATCGACCACTCGGATTCCACGGACTCTTCCATCCGTTACGCCGCCTATGCCAACCGTCTAAGAACCATCCTTCTAGCCAGTCACCGTTACGTCGCTTACACTTCAGACATTGGGGAGTCGTTCCGTCCAGCAGTTAACCCTGCCCTAGTCAAGGCCTGTTACGGTATCAGTTGGGCCTATATCCTTGGAGATGTCTCTTTCGAGGCCTGGAAGGCCAAATTGAGACAAGAGGGTCGTTACACACCGGGGCTGAAGCCATGGGATACAATTCCTGAACCAACAGCTTTGAGTGTCGAGGCCGCTAAGTTGAGCGGCCAACCAGATTGGAAGCTCATTGCATTGGAACGTGGTTTGTTCCAGAGTATTGCCAGTATGGGTCTGCCTGCCTTCACTATCCACACAACCGTCAAGTACGCAACGGAGTACGCTGAGAAGAACATAAAGAACCAGGTGATTAGAAAGTGGGGCCCAATTGGACTTGGTTTGTCCATCGTCCCTGCTTTGCCGTACTTGTTCGACAAGCCAGTGGAGCATGGACTAGAGACCGTCTTCAAGAGCATTCACGAGTACACAAAAGAGAAGAAATTAGAGTAGATATTACAGATAACATAGCAATCATATGACTTCATAACCCATTAAATATTGTGTTGGTATCGTAAGAGTAGATCTGTGTTTAGGGGAATCAAGACCATTGCCTTATTAAGGCGAAGGAGAAATTCACGATGAATCCTGCAATTATGGCCATTCTCTGTCTCTTGCTGAAAAGGTTCTCCTCCTTGAGCAGGAAGAGTCCGAGTACCCCCAGAATACAACCTATCAGGACGCCAACTAACAAGTCTTCATTCCCTCCAAATTGCGATGCGTTAGCATTGACCGGATTGAACTCATCCATGTCGTTGACTGTACTGTCAATCCATCTCTCCTCCAGCTGTCTGATGTCCCTGTTTTCAGGATCCCCAGAGTTTGCCATTGGCAGATCTCCATACAACTGGCGGAACTGTTGCCTCAGGTTATTGATATCCTCCTGACTGAATCCCGCAGATGCTAATCTATCAAACCCAACAGGTGCGGGTGTGGTCGACTGTTCTGGTATGCGCTCATCAAGTTCATTCTCCTTCTTCAAATCCTCATTAGATAACTCGTCACCAATCAGGCAATGGATGTAGAATCTCTTATCCTCTTCCTCATTCTGGTTATTAGCTTCGCCATCTTCGGCACTTCTCTGATTAAACCGGAGAAACTTGTGGTACTCTTCTCTCAGATTCGTCTTGTCTGTCAGCACTCTTCCCGAGTGGATGAACCGGAGTCTCTTCTTGCTGAGCTCTCGCTGCTCGCTACGGACCCTTCTTCTAAGCCAGCTCACGGTTAGGTCAGAGAGCTTGATAACAGGTAAAACGAGGTCCTGGAAAGCACCAGTTGAGAACCTCACAACAACTTGAACTCTCTCTGCATCCTGGGGAGCGTTGAATAGTGGTAAGCTCATCTCGTGCGGTCAAATCAGCTCTGAAAAGGGACGAAACGGTCCAAAAGTGTCAGAATTCCCTGTGCCCTTCTTTATAGATCTCAGTTCCGACCATCAACATTTCTATTCCGACTTCACTATAAAATCACCATCAAATTTTCATTTCTTTTCACCTTTTCGAACCTTTTTTCCTTTTCTTTGTGCGGACAACCAGGACTTTATCCGTGTTGCTTTCTCTATATCTAATCCCACTTTGGGGAGAGCGTCAAGTCCTTGGAGAGACCAAATTTCACACGTGCTCATCTTAGCGCCTTTCACTGTTCCAGTGTCGCAACCACTCTTGCAGGTGGACCTGTGTTGGGGACAGTGAGGGCCGGTAGATCATACATTTAATTCATTTCCTGTCTCGTTGAGACCCCCCTGTTTAGCTACCACTAGACTACCAATGTCTCTTTGGAGAAATAAATAGCGTAATATTGATAATACTTGTTTGATAATTTGTACATTTGTGTGTGATGATCTATAAAGTCATGATGATCTCATCTCGCCTATTTGGAATCTTTGTAGTGGATGGTTCTGAAGAAGTCCATTGTGGCAGTGAACACCACGAGAAGGATACCACCACCTGGTCCGAGTCTCAGCACCTTTGGCAGGAATCCCTTGTATAGAGCTGCGAATCCTTCCTCTTTGTAGATGGTGATTAAACTTGGTACGGTCCAGTTGTACTTTCTAGCAACACCAGGTTGCGCAACAGTGTTCTGGATTCTGGACTTGACAACATCGAATGGAGTGTTGAAGATGGTACCGAATGTACCACCGATAGCACCAGCAGTCAGGTCGTTCAGGGTCTTTTGTGTACTTGTTTCAGCCTTTGGCAACAGTGATCTGATCTGGAAGATGATACCGAAGTATGCAGCGTTCCAAGAGATGTGTCTCCATAGAGTAGCCTCCAGACCATTGTAAAGAGCCAGAATACCTTCATTCTTGACGGTCTTTGTGAATGCATCGGCGACAGACTTGTACTGGGAGTTCTTATCTTGAATTCTGATCTTGATCAACTCGAATGGAACAACAACAAAGGACTCCACAGCACCAGCAGAGGCACCAGATAGAATACTCAAAGGTTGGTTCAATTGCTGCACACCGAATGCCTTCTTGTACAACTTGGAGAACTCGTCGTTAGCAGCGAACTTGGTAGCTCTCTTTGGTGCCTCCATAAGAATCGGAGCAGTGATACCCTTGTACAATCTAGCAGGTCCCTCGTTCTTCACGATCTTAGTGAAACAGTCAATGACACCAGTGTATTGTTCACTGGCCTTCACGGCAGCACCACCGACTTGTAGCTGAATTCTGGTCTTGACGACATCAAGTGGATACATCACCAGGATTTCAGAAACACCGGCAACGGCACCGGCTAGGAACTGGTAAACGAATGGCAATGCTGTTTGTATGTTAGCTACTCAGTTCATTGGTAATAGTAATGAATGTCATACTGTTCCATTATCCAGCTGTGGCATGCTGATACTGATCAGAGTCATAACTGATAAAACTTTTCAGAATGGAAACTGGGGCATCAAATGTTTTGACACATCCGCCAACATGTCACAGCAGCAAAACAGCGGGACAGGATACTCACGTCTTTGGTCTCCCATGGCTTCTGTATGATTCTATACTGTTTAAAGTGGTTCTAAGGGGTAGAATTGGAGAAATATCAATCACTTTTATTGGATTATGCAACTGGGGAAGTATTTCAGCCGCTATTTTATTGTTAATCGTCCGCCCGGAGAATTTTTCGTTAACCCACTAGGCGGGTGGTTACCGGTAGGAATAGGCGGACAGGCGGGGATTCTCTAGGCAGAGCGTGAAATATCAGTTCGCCGGTTCAGGAGGAGCCGGCCAGGTAGTTGTAACATCGGGGAAGCTGGAAAGAGAGAGGACATCACACTATCCAACTGAAAGACTGGTAGTACTAGTCAGTCATAAACAGTGTGCACTGTGCTGTCTCTTGTTAATATGAGTTGATGTTTCCCTTTATCACACCGTGTCGGTGATGTGCGTCTAATAGCCCGATCTGTATCTTCTTTCTTTACCAACAAAGCCCTGACGAGCTCATACGGTACGAAACATGAGCACTACTATTATGCTCAGACGCCTCGATGTTGCAAGTAAGCTGAAGACCATCATTACTTTCCCAGGACAAGGTCAGACGTATCCAATTGACTTTATCTCGAGGCTTCAACAACACAATGATCTGTTACAGTTCCAATCCACCCTGACACAATCATTGGGGCAGAACTTCACCACTGCGCTCTTCGATGCCAAAGACCATCAGAAATACCTAGCAGACACATCAAACTTGCAACCGGCGATTGTATCTTCCTCATTGCTCCTATTACAGTTGCTCAATGCCAGATTTGAGTCGCCTGTGAAGGCATCGTACGTGATGGGCCATTCATTGGGTGAACTCTCAGCACTAATTGCCAATGGGGTCTGGGATTTCGAATTGGCTCCAATACTAGCCAGAAAAAGAGGTGAGCTGATGAAGTCTTGCGTTGATAAGAACAAGGATTATGGCCTGCATGCCTTGATGTTTGGTAAAGCTGAACAGTTACAGATCATTGAAGATGTTGCAGAAAGACATGATGGTGTCTCAATTGCGAACAAAAACACAGCAACTCAGGTTGTATTATCGGGAGAGACGAACGCTCTTCGAGCCGCCGTCACTGAGATTCAACAGCATGCCAGAGTGAAGTCGGTACCATTGGCGGCAGAAGTACCATTTCATACTCCATTACTACAAGAAGCAGCCTATCAGTTCACCAAATACATCGACAACCACCATCCAATTGATACATCCAAGGAACTGGATGTACCCATAATATCAAACCTCAATTCTGAAGTCGTGACTACGCATGGATCCGCGGTTGACAACTTCATCAATGGATTCTATCAACCAGTGTTATTCAGTGATTCCATGAAGAGGGCACTGACTGAAGGGGAGATTAAGGTTGTGAATATTGGACCAAACTCGAAAGTGAATAGTGGATTCTTCAGAAAGGCAGACACTGAACGGAAAGTCAAGAGTAACTTATCACTTGAATCCTTCGAAGATATCGAAACCATAGCTAGTACATCGATCTAACTGACCTTACCACTATATGCCCGCGTAGCCCTAACTTAAATTCACGTGATTTAATTTTAACACCCAAACATCCGACCTGAAAAATTTTGGTGATGTCCCGCTCTGAAAAAAAAAACATCAAAACTGTGTAACGAAGACCCACCTTTGTCGTATAGATCATCTCAACAGACCTCAATCAAGATGCCATTCCAAAAAGAGACCAAGGGCTCCGCCTACCACTCCAGATTCCAAGTCCCATTCAAGAGAAGAAGACAAGGTAAGACCGATTACTACCAAAGAAAGAGATTGGTCGCTCAACACAAGGCTAAGTACAACACTCCAAAGTACAGATTGGTCGTCAGATTCACCAACAAGGACATCATTGCCCAGATCATCTCTTCCCAGATCACTGGTGACATTGTCCTAACCGCTGCTTACGCCCACGAGCTTCCAAGATACGGAATTAAGCACGGTCTAACCAACTGGTCCGCTGCTTACGCTGTCGGTCTTTTGGTTGCCAGAAGAGCTTTGCAAAAGCTAGGCCTTGACGAGACCTACCAAGGTGTCGAGGAGGTCGAGGGTGAGTTCGAGCTTACCGAGGCCGTTGAGGATGGTCCAAGACCATTCAAGGTTTTCCTTGATGTTGGTTTGACCAGAACCACCACCGGTGCCAGAGTCTTCGGTGCCTTGAAGGGTGCTTCTGACGGTGGTCTTTACATTCCACACTCTGCTAAGAGATTCCCAGGTTGGGACATCGAGTCCGAGGAGTTGGATGCCGACACCTTGAGAAACTACATCTTCGGTGGTCACGTCTCTGAGTACATGGAGGAGTTGGCTGACGATGATGAGGAGAGATTCAGAACCTTGTTCAAGGGTTACTTGGAGGACGACATTGAGGCTGACGGTCTTGAGGACATCTACCAAGCTGCTCACGAGGCCATCAGAGCTGACCCAGCCTTCAAGCCAGTCGAGAAGAAGTTCACCAAGGAGCAATACGCTGCTGAGACCAAGAAGTACAGACAACAGAAGTTGACTAAGGCTGAGAAGCAAGCTAAGATTGACGCTAAGATTGCTGCTTTCCAAGCTGAGCAAGCTCAAGAGGAATAAATATTGACTGTTGTATAGAGTAATAAGTCATATCCAATTCTTTGCAACAGGATTTGTAGTGGTGAGAAGTTCGAACTACTGTAACATGTAAAATGTCAAAGTTGTCCGTATGCCGATGCCTTGTGATGGATTTTGTAAATTGCCGCATCAGTCTCGCCGAATCGCATCAACTATCGAACAAATGAAGAAACTTTGCTACTCAATACCCTTCAAACTCCCCCAATTCATCAATAAGAGCACATGCTGAGAGCCCTCACAATGGTAGGAAAGTACCCAGCTAGACAACACGCCCTTAACGTCAAGAAGCATCTACAGACGAAGATCCCGAATCTCTCAAACCATGCCTTGTTCCTATCAGGAGCCCTACAAGAACATGATAAGTACTCGGACTCAGCCAAGCTCTTCAAGCAGGACCGTTACTTCTTCTACCTCACCGGCTCTAACATCCCGGGTTCCCATGTCTTCTATGATCTAAACAAGGAGGAGCTAGTGCTATTTCTCCCGGAAATCGACTACGAGGATGTTATGTGGTCTGGCTTTCCACTATCCCTTGAAGAGGCCCAGGACAAGTTTGATGTCGACAAGATCCTTTATGAGAGCGAGATTGACTCCTACCTAGTGAAGTACGACACTAATCTCACCACTGACATCAATCCTGCTAACAAGAAGTGGGGAGCTTTCCTCACTCAGGGAGATAAGAAGCTTCTCTATGCTCTAAGTGAGGCCAGAGTCTTCAAGGATTCTTACGAGATTGGTCTCATGAAGAAGGCTTCTGAAATCACTGACAAGGCTCACCTTGCTGTTCTCTCAGCTCTCCCAATTGAGACTAATGAGGCTCATATCCTTGGTGAGTTCATGTATCACATGCTACGTGAGGGATCCAAACGTCCAGCTTATGATCCAATTTGTTGTGCTGGTCCAGCCGCTTCAACTCTTCACTATGTTGCCAACGATGCAACTTTGGAGAACAAGGAGAGTATCTTGCTAGATGCTGGTGCTGAATGGGAGAACTACGCTGCGGATGTCACCAGATCGTTCCCTATCTCTGGTCAATGGAGCAAAGAGCACCGCCAGATCTATGACATTGTCTGGAAGATGCAAAAGGAGACTATGTCCCGCATCAAGCCTGGTGTCGCATGGGAGGATCTTCATATATTGTCGCATAGAATCCTGATTGAAGGATTACTAGAGATTGGTGTGTTCAAGAACGGTACTGTTGATGAGATTCTCGAAAGTAATGCCTCTACTGCGTTCTATCCCCATGGACTGGGACACTTGTTGGGTATGGACACACACGATGTTGGTGGTAACCCAAACTACGAGGACCCAGACCCAAAGCTCAGATTCCTAAGACTGCGCAGATTGTTGGAGCCAGGAATGGTTGTTACTGACGAACCAGGTTGCTACTTCAGTCCATACTTGATCAAATTGGGTCTTGAGGATGCCAACAAGGCTAAGTATATTGACCAAGAAGTTGTCAAGAGGTATTTGCCAATTGGTGGTGTCAGAATCGAGGACAATATTCATGTCACCAAGGATGGATATGAGGATTTGACAGGTATTACCAGTGACCCTGATGAGCTTGCCTCAATTATTCAAAAGGGAATTGCTAAGGGAAAGGAGAGCTTCCACACTATTGTTTAATCACGTTTTTTAAATCATGCTCTTCTTTATTACTTTTAGTACTTGTATGTGTCTTTGTTGTAGCTTCTCAATGAGTTTAACGTATTTCGGCTGTCTCTCATACACGGCTGACTTTCCTGTCAAGACAATATTCAGATCCACAATTCTTGGGGTTTGCAAACTCAAGATTTCAACGGATTGTGCTTGCACAGATGACGTAGTGAGGGTCTATGAGAGTCTTCAACATACCTGTTTACGATAGAACTTCTCTCAAGGAGTGATTGGCGATTGAGCCGGGTTTAACCAGAATTAGCTGGATAAAATGTCTATAGTGATGAACAAACAGCTCAATTGCTTCTATTTGTTGTATAAAACGAGATTCCAGATGCTACGGTCATTACATAGTCCACTTTGTACAATTCTGTCAAGAATTGAAGAGAACAATGGCTCTGAAATGTAAACAAAAGACAAATGGGAGGAAACTTATTAGTAAAGAAGGGCTAGACTCACGTACTTTTACATAATCAATTCTCTTATCCCCGCGTAAAAATTCCCACTCCGACGCCGGAAAAGGCACGAAATTTACTCTTTTGGGATATTAACTCCGTATCAAATTTGGTAAAACGGGTTTCGCCTTCAGAAGTTCAGTGACTTTTCGGAGTATAATTTTTTTTTCAATTCATATAACAAGACAGCAAAGAATTCTCTAATCTATTACATTTTGTTCCTTTACTCACTTGTTACACTTTTAAGCAATTGATACCACTGGAAATGTTGAGAAACACTGCGCAAAGACTGATCAACAGGGCATACACGCCCGTTCTGCAACAGACGAGAAAGTACCATCCAAAGGTGATTGATCACTATCAGAATCCACGTAATGTCGGATCTCTTGACAAATCGCTTCCAACGGTTGGCACGGGGCTTGTTGGTGCCCCAGCCTGTGGTGATGTGATGAGACTGCAGATCCAGGTTGACGACAAGACGGGAATCATTCAGGACGTTAAGTTCAAGACGTTCGGGTGCGGAAGTGCCATTGCTTCGAGTTCTTATGTGACTGAGCTTGTACGCGGCAAAACGCTGGATGAGGCGGCTAAGATCAAGAACAAGGAGATCGCAGCAGAGCTCAGTTTGCCACCAGTGAAGCTGCACTGCTCCATGTTGGCTGAGGACGCTGTCAAGGCGGCCATCAAAGATTACAAGGCGAAGAGATTCAGAGATTGAGGTGCGATGGCCCCCCCTTGTTTTTCAGTATTCATTTTGGCACATTATTCGAAAAATGTCCTGTTACGTTATTATTGTCTGAGTTCAAAGTCTTCGCTCCTTGAGAGTGGGACAGAAGGATGTTTGTGGGTTTATTGCATTTACTTCGTGGCCCGGTGGAGGATTGGCCGATAGCTTGTTTGTGGAGTGTTTTTACTAGTTTTTTGATTTTGTTAGTTGCGATCATCATGAGAAAGAGAAAGGCGGCGCCGTTGTGCACACTGGAAAGTGCTTGCGGTGGATTGTTGTGTATAGTTTTGTTACTCCTTGTAAGAAATGCACGGATTCTATTGGCTGTTGTGGTAGCTTTGTAATGACTTTTGCTAGCGCCTCGTGTCTTCTCAGTTTGGTAATTATGGCTGGCATCGCGAGAGTTTTCTCTTCCTCGAACTCATCGCATCGGCCGGCTTTGATTAAGAGGCATTCTGATAGGCTGTTGCAAGAGACTGTAACTAGAAAAGAGCAGTCACACGCCACAGAGAACATCAGACTACACTGGCTGAAGAGTCCCGATAATCTCAGGTCTAAGCGGCACATTACCGAGTCCCTTTTCTTCGTTTCATAGTCCTCATTCCCTTTTTTTCAAGTTACATCATAGGCAGATCTCAGTCCCTGCTTACCCCAGAACAAACAACAAACACGAGAGAGAATTGTCCACAAAACCCTTAACCGCCACCGCCAACGAGTCTACGTCCAACCATAAAGTCCCCTACCAGCCGATCAACAGAGAAATACTGGCACTCCGATGGCCTCGACTCCACCCGTGGCTAATGTTTTAGCGGCGACTGACGAGGACAACGGCGTCGATGTCGACTGGCTCTACCGCAACAAGAAGAAGTCGTCTAAGAGGGTCACATCAACTGGTGCTGCCGCTGAGCAACAGCCAAAGGATGAGAAGACCAGACAGCCCACTGAAGAGAAGTCTAAACCGGCCGCTTCTTCCGCCTCTGCGGCTTCAACTGCCAACAAACAGCCGTCAGTAAGGCCACAAGATCAGAAGAGACCTGTTCAGCAACAGATATCAAAGCCAACCTCTTCACAGGCTCAGGAACAGAAACCTCAACAGCCCCAGGCTCCTCAACCGTCGAAGTCTCTGCTGTCAAAAGCATTGAGACCAAGATCTACGTCTGAGCCTAGAAGACCAGGCGTAAACGTTCCAACATCAACCGCGTCACCAGCGCCACCTTCATCAACACCACACGAGAGCTCATTAAGCAGATCTAGCTCCCTGAACACACCATCCCAAAAGCCAATCAAATCTCTTTTCAGTGCATTCTCCAAGTTTAAAGGAAAGACAGCTCCTTCCTCTCCTCAGACACAACCTCTCAACATTCCTCCAACAAAACAACAACCACAGCATCATGATCATAAGTTAGCATCCTCCTTAGAAAGCATATCACCGACATTTGGACCTGCATATCTTCCACCGCCTCTTCATGAGAGAGGGACCAAGCTTGAGACTTTGTCTGAAACGGAATCTAATTCGTCCAGAGTCGTACTTAACAAGAATCCAAATAGATCAGAACTTCCAATAAGGGAGCTGACTGATTTGAAACTGAGAAGAGTGACATTTGCACTTGATAAGCTTCCTGTTGATCCACCACAACAGATTCCATCAAGACGTCCAAAGAAGGGAAATGTCATTGTATTGGAAGACTTGTACAGTGAGCCGTTGAGGTTATCACTCGGCATCACTAACGACAGCAAAGTCGAAGCCTCAAAATATGATGAAAAAGATATCGCATTAATCAAGTCTACTCAGAGAAAGGCACTTGAAGAGAGTGAGAAACACGCCCAGGAGGCTCATAAAGCTGCTCAGAGAGTTGCCAATGAGGTTGCCAATTTCAAGAACAAGACTTCATCTGGCAGAAGAGGAAGTCTCTTTACCATGCATGTTGGTAACCCAGTTGAGGAGGAAGATGAGGTTTTGACGAAAGAGTTCTCTAAACTAGGTGTTGAGAAGCCTATCCATTTGCATGAGTATCATTTTGGTGACGAGATCAAGGGAAACGACGATTTAGATAAGATCTCACTGGAGAATATTTATACCAGATGCTGTCACCTGAGAGAGATTCTCCCTATTCCTGCAACGCTGAAGCAGCTGAAGGGTAAGACTGCTCCATTACAGACTTTGAAGCTCTTGAACCCCAAGCCAACTCTGATCGATGTCTATTCTTTCTCGGACTTTATTGCCATTGTACCAATCAAGAACTTGGTGTTTGATAATGTTACAATGACAACCGAGATGTTCAAGATTATTCTGTCGTCGATTTTGAACTCCACATCCATTGAGAAACTATCGTTGAGAAATGTTCCTATTGATAATCAAGGTTGGAAGTTTTTGTGCAAGTTTCTTTCAAGAAACAAGTCGATCTCGAAACTGGATATTTCACAGCAGAAAGTGAAGTCAGACTTACCAAAGAATCAAATTCGTTCGGAGATGAACTGGGACTTATTCATTCATACATTGGGGCATCGCAGTGGACTCGAGGAGCTTATTGTCAATGGATGCAAGTTATCCGTGCAGAACTTTACCAATTTGATTGAGAAGGGAGCATCTATCAAGACAAAGAGATTAGGTGTTGCCCAGATGGATCTGTCTGCAGATCATATCAAGGTTCTAACGAATTGGCTAGGCAGTGATGAGTCGGATCATTTGGAGGGTCTGGATCTAGGATTCAATAACCTGAACGGGAAGCTGAAGTTGCTCATAAAGAGATTGCCGAATGCGAACAATCTACGGTCACTCTCGATTAATTCGACCTCGTTGGAGAACGTGGAAGACGTTGCCCTTATTATTAGAGCTTTGTCGAAGTTGCCAAATCTGAGATTCCTTGATCTGAGTAACTTGAAGCAGATTTTCCCTGGAATCTTACCATACCTAAACAAGTATCTACCGAGATTTGCATACCTGAGAAGACTCCACTTGGATTTCAATGAGTTATCCACAAAATCCCTGAATCTGTTGTCAGAGATCTTCCCAAAATGTGAGAATTTAGTACATGTTTCAGTGACAGGCCTATCTACGATTAGTGTTGCTGGTGCCGCAGCAATGTACAGTGCTGTGAAGTCATCCCCCTCTTTGGTGAACATGGATCTTGACTACGATCTTGTTGATGAGCAAATTAGCTCGAGAATTGCTGTGTGTCTAATGAGAAACATGGAAAGATCGTTGAACAGTGACAGATTCATTAATCAGGACACAAACAACGACCACCATGATGATACACATGATGATATTCTATTTGATGGATCACTGATTGCCGAGACGGCTGGTAAGCTGATTCACAAGATATCTGCTAGTAAACTACAACAAGGGGAAGATGATGAGTTTACAGAGAACTTCCTACAGAACCATTTCATGAACAAGATCAAGACCTTCAGGAAAAAGCTCAACAAGACTATTGATGTATTATTAGAAAAGAGGGATGATCAGCATGTTCAATTGACATTACAGGAGAAGGAGAATCTATTGAGATTCTACTTTTTGGAGAACTCTTTATCCAAGATTTCAGACTTGATTTTATCACTTGGACATGGAAAATTCCAGGAGACACTTCAGCAGCAACAACAGAAGACTCAGGTCAATCAACTGGCAACTTCGATCAGTAACGATGTTTTCCCACCTCATCAACTCGCTGTTGAGTTGAATGAAGGTAAAGAGACTCCTGTTGATGTCTCTACTGGACGTCCTGTGCTGTTCAGATCCTCCTCTCAGACATCGATTCAAGCAAAGAAACAGGAGGAAGAAGAAGGTGAATTCCACAGATGGGGATTCTTTGTCCAGCAGCAGCGCCAGATCCTACCTCCTGCAGAACCTGAGCCTGGTACAACACCGCCTATAAACGACTCCAAGCAATTTGAATCGAAGGAGTCTACTCAGTCCTCTCCGCCGCCATCCACTTTTGTTGTCCCGAAGCTTCCTAGTGGTGGGGAGATCAGAGAAGCGGTGATCAAAGCCAAGGGTATTGATAGTATCAACACATTGATTGAGAGTGTGAATAACGAGACCTTCAACCTCAGTGCGATATATCCAGGTATTAAGGGCTATCCAAAGTCTCAAGATACATCGACCTCACAACAAACGCATTCTGTTCCAGCTACTAGTGCATGTTCTTCTGCTATCGGCGCCTCGATTGATGGCGCAGTGGAGAGCGGATCACTAAGCGAGGACAGTTGTTGTTCGAACCATGAAGAGCATGAAGTCGATGAGGCGTATGAGAAGCTCTTGAATGATCTAAGCAGGGTGAGAACGAACAAGGATGTGACGTGACGATGATTATGTGTTTTATAGTGATTGAGAAATAGTGTGTATCTACGTGTGATTAAACGAAGTTTTAGAATGATGATGATGATGATGATGATGATGATCCTATAATGATGAAGGTTATAGTACTGTTAGTTGATGTAGTGCCCTTACCATGAAATTATTGAGTTGCCGTCAAAAGCCGAAAAGTCGGCAAAAAACGGTTTCTGAAAAGACAAAGAAGCATAAAGTTTTGACACAAAACCAATTCGAAAGGGTTCTAAGCCGGAAGAATAAGGAAATGAGGTAAACAATTGGTGAATAACACCATCTTGACACTGTTACAACTCTATATCACCATACTACACATCTCGACAAGACACTATGACTCACTAGCAAACCCTCGTGCCATTCCACTCACACTGTACCCAAAAAAAAGAGCCGTTCGAGGCATCTTTTCCCTAACGAGCCAGCCAATGAGACCCCACGACCCGCCGAAATCGCCAGGATTTCGCAGGGACCAACGGGGACCTGGGTGAGTGCGTAGTATGGGGCACTCGCAGCCAATCATTCTCGAGTAACACCAGCGCCGCGCTCCGTTGTCCCCTTCATTGGCGACCGAATTGGCGAATAAGTAACGTTTGCGCTAGTGTATCGTGACAAGCAGGAAAAAGAAACGCCGGTGGGTTCATCGTGCATGGACCTTATATAAAATGCGGTGACTCGCCGTACAAACCATGAAAAGTTGTTTGACTCTTTCCTTTTCTTCTTCAATTATCCATCCCATTTGTCGTGATAATGAGTAAAGAGTCGAAAGAGGTGTCGCCATCACCTTCTATTCAACAGGCGCAGCTGTCGTCGCCGTATGAGAAATCATTTGAGTCCTCAACTGATGAGGACACCCATAATCCACTGAGAAAGTTCGCCAACTCGTTCAAGAGATTCGAGCCAGATCTCAGTGATGACTTGTTCACTCCTGAGATGACTGAGGCCGAAAGACAGGAGATTATCCTGAAGCAGACGCCTTTGAACAAGTCCTTGAAGCAGAGACACATGACTATGATTGCCATTGGAAGTTCGGTTGGTACGGGACTTTTAGTTGGTTCTGGTTCTGCTTTGAGAACAGGTGGTGCTGCTTCGATGCCTATTGCCTGGGGTTTTGTCGGTATCCTGGTGTTCTTTGTTATTCAATCGTTGGGTGAGTTGCAGGTGACGTTCCCTTCGCCTGGTGCTTTCTCCTCCCATGCAACGAGGTTCCTCGATGCCTCGTGGGGTTTCGCTGTTGGTTGGAACTACGTCTTCCTATGGTTGGTTGTGCTTCCTTTGGAGATTATTGCTGCTTCTATGACTATCCAGTACTGGAATTCGGATATAAATCCGGTGGCGTGGGTGTCTATCTTCTATGTTGTGATATTGGCCATCAACTTGTTTGGTGTCAGAGGTTACGGTGAGGCAGAATACGTCTTCTCGGTTATCAAGGTGCTTGCAATCTGTGGTTTCATCATCTTGGGAGTTGTTCTGATCTGCGGTGGTGGTCCAGAAGGTGGTTTCATTGGTGGAAAGTACTACAGAGATCCAGGTGCATTTGCCCATGGGTTCAAAGGTCTAGCTACTGTGTTTGTCACTGCCACTTACTCTGTTGGTGGTTCTGAGATGGTTGCTGTGTCTGGATATGAGGCAAAGAACCCTCGTAAGCAGCTTCCATCTGCCATCAAGCAAGTCTTCTGGAGAATTGTGCTCTTCTACATTGGCTCCTTGACTTTGATCTCACTATTGGTCCCAGCTAACGAGAAGAGACTGCTCAGTACTTCCTCTGCCGACGCCTCTGCCTCCCCATTCGTCATTGCTATCAACAATGCTGGTATCAAGGGTCTTCCATCCGTCATGAACGTTGTCATCATCTTCTCGGTGATGTCTGTCGGTAACTCTGCCGTCTTTGGCTGCTCGAGAACCCTCCACTCATTGGCAGTCCAGGGTCTCGCACCAAAGATTTTCGCATACATTGACCGTATGGGTAGACCAATCTTCGGAATCCTCGCCAATGCCATCACCGGTCTGCTGTGTTACATTGCTGCCTCCGACAAACAGAGTGTTGTCTTTGGCTGGCTGATGGCTATCTGTGGTCTGGCTATCCTCTTCACTTGGTTGACTGTGTGTCTTTCTCACATCCGTTTCAGACTCGCATTGAAAGCTCAGGGACGTAACTTGGACGAGGTTCCATATGTTGCGCAATCTGGTCTCTGGGGATCCGTCGTTGGTGTGATTATGCTACTCTTCATCCTGGTTCTCCAGTTCTGGGTCGCCTTGTTCCCACTAGGATCCAAACCAAGCGCAGAGGTGTTCTTCCAGCAGTACCTGGGCTTCGTGTTCTTCTTCGCCTGCTACTTTGGTAGAAAGCTGTGGGTCTGGAAGTTCAACGAGTTCACTCCATTGATAGAGATTGATCTAGACAGTGGCAGAAGTGTGACGGATATTGAGCTTCTGAAGCTGGAGATTGCCGAGGAGAAGCGTGTCCTAGCGACAAAGCCATGGTACTACAGATTGTACAGAGTACTGTGTTGAAGTTATCAGTTACTGCATTAGTGCCAGAAGAGCACTGCTTTAGCATTTTGATTGTATAGAATTGTAATTTGTGATGATAGATTTATGTCCCGTCCGCCTAGGGGTGTTATGTATGTGTGTCTCTGCCTAGATTGTCCGCCTAGCGATTTATTCCGCCTAGCAATTCCGCTTAGACGCACCTGCAGCAGCGACTCGGAAACGAAAAGCACACGCTAATTACTACGAAACCACTGCCATTATCACCACCAACAGACCACCGAACCACCGCTAAACCGCAGTCAAAATGGGCAGAAAGAAGAAGACACAACAGGGAACCGTCTACTACATCAACACGCCGCTCTCGTACATCCAGCCACCGGCTTCATCGCCCGTTGTCCCGCAGCAGACCACGCACCAACAGCAGCTGCACCAACACCAACAACAGCCAACAAATGGCCTCGGCTCACTGTTGGTGGCGTCTTCGCAGATGGGCGATCTCGACATGTCGCCGTCTGGAGCCGCCTATGCGCTGGGCAGTCTGAAGCAGTCGCAGTGGACACAGCAGCAAGATATACCGTACCATTATGAGCTCAATAATAGCGGAGACAATGAGAAGCAGAAGGTGTTCGTGAATAGAGCCATTCCAGAGGACTACTTGAAGCTTGAAGTTGTCGACAGTGCTGTCCGTCGAAGCGGCGATGAGGAGAAGCAAGCAACAGCTGTTGAAAACATCGAAGTCGAGGTAAAGAAAGAGCCTGGTACTCTCCCACCTCTCCCTGCCGTGGACAATGTCTACCACTCGTCGGACCTCATCTTCTCCAACGGGAACAACAGAGAGAAGCGCCGTGCGGAGCTTTTTGAGAAGTACAGCGAGCTTCATAAGTACAAAGAGCTCAACCGTGTCGCTCTGTACGAGAAGCAGATGGCTTTGCTTGAAGAAGAGATCAACGCATTGACAGAAGACGAGCCATCAGAGACATTAAAGGACATTGACGAGCAAAGAGACTACGAACTGACGCGGATAAAGATCATGCGTAATTACAGACGGTTGGAGAACCTCAAGACTTACTACTCTGAGTCGTCTTGTGTGTACTTTGATGCATACAGGGACCTGAGTGCCAAATTGGAGAGTCTGAAAGGGTATTTTATCAAGCAGAGAGCTCTCTTGGTGAACTTGGATAGAGACTTCACTGAGATTGGTTCATCGAGATCTGGTAAATTCTATGCTGGGTTCCATGAGCAGGATGCCGGCTTCAGCGACGAGCAGGAAGAAGAGCAGAGTGGTGATCAGAGAGACAACCAGCGCGAGAGTTCTGAGTCTGAAACCGGTGGTAACTCGTCGTCAGCAGCCACTTCAACCACAAAGAGAACCGGAAGTACGAAGAGATCTGCAGGAAGAGTGTCAAAGAAGGAGAAGCAGGAGCTCAATATCAACAGTCAGATACTATCTTCTATCCTCACAGGGTTCTCGCCATTGCTCACAGATAAGGAGTTTGAGATTGTGACGTCAGAGGAGTTCAAGACGCGGTACAGTGCGTCGAGTGGGAGTGCTGCCAGTGCGCAGTTGACTGAGCCAGATGGTTTCAGCTCGAGCAGTGGTGTCAAGAAGAGAGGTCCAAGGGCCGGGAACACAGACAAGGACACCACGGCTATGAACAAGATCATGAAAGGGTACAGCGCGCCTGCTGATTTGAAGCTGACGGAGGTTGAGGAGGACCTGAAGTATCTGAGGAGTTTGAAGTGATTTGGAGCTTTGTATTATGTCTGCTATGTATGGCTGTTGGCTGTTGGCTGTTTGATAATGTAAGCGATTTGACACATAAAGTTATATTTCTTTGATATTACTATAATTCTATCCAATAATCGGGGGCAGAGTTGGCCATGGACTTTGATATCTCACTCCATACGAACAGGCCTCCGCTCAATTCGCCAGATCCTTCTTTCCAGAGAGAAAACGATCAAGGTAAGTAGTAGTTAAGGGTTCAGCTGCAAGGTCTAAAGTCCTCCTTACTGACAAATAACAATAGATCCGAACCACAACAATGTTGATAATGCTGAAAGCTCCAGTGAAGATGAAAAGGGGACTACGGGGATCATTGAGACCACCACGGACGACTCCCTAGATACCACTATCCTGGAGAAGGTCTTGATGTACCTCCCTATCAACGCCAAATATGGTGCAAGGACAAAGATCTGGTCTCTAATAGCAGAGGAAATCGCTACAAAGCCTCAATTTGAAGGGAGAAAGCCGCTGTCATACAGATCAGTGAGAGTCCGCTTCTACAACTTGTACAAACTGTTCTCTGAGAGATACGAGATTGCCAAAGCCGGGAAAGACACTATCGAATTCACGAGACTGAGCACTATCGATAAGCTATTGATTGAGATCTATCACAAAGACGAGAAGAACGCTTCCGAAACTGAGGTTCAAATTGTCGAAGAAGAAGAGGAGAAGCCAGTGGAAGTTAATGACAATACTGCAATTGATACCTCGTCAAATGATACTCTAGTTGACACATCGATCTTCACTGACATCTCCACTTACAAATCAGACCTCGTCAAATACAGAAAGGCTAAGCTCTCCCTCCTCAGACAAGAAATCACCATCAAATCTGAGCTTCTACATAGCTTCAAACAAGAAATGAAGAACAATCAAGACTTCAGATCCCAGTTACTTAAACTACTGGCAAGAAAGAGATGACAATACAGCATGAAAAATCAGATTTTGCCACTAAAAATTGCTAGACACTAAACCCGCAGCACGAACTATACTACTATACATCATAGATTGCTCATATACACCAATTAATTGAACAGATAACGACCTTATTGCCCTTCGCCATAGTTAACAGAACGCAGACGTCACATGACTGTCTTTTTCACGTGATTGTACTCATAATTACGCCTATAATCATTCTCATATTTACGCTTACTGTTTGCGTTGACGAAAAAAAAAAATCAAAATTTTTTCGCCGTTGAAACTTTTTCTCTTTGACTCTTTCCTTCGTAAATCGCACTAAACTCATCATCAAAATGGCTGAAGAAGATGTACGTTGTGTGAATTAGAGAGTTGTGGGCTGACTGTGTGCGATATGATCTATTTGTTGGTTTTTTCCTGTGCCAGATTACCATTTAACTCCACTTTTTTCCCCCATCACCAAATAACAACAATCAACAATCAAGCCACCGATCCACAACTCGCTTCCCTGCTTTATGCCTCTGAATATATTACTAACTCTCCCACCAGCACGTTTTCGAGACCGCTGACGCTGGTTCCTCCACTACCTACCCACAACAATGTTCTGCTCTAAGAAAGAACGGTTTCGTTGTCATCAAGGGTAGACCATGTAAGATTGTCGACATGTCCACTTCCAAGACTGGTAAGCACGGTCACGCCAAGGTCCACTTGGTCGCCATCGACATCTTCACCCAAAAGAAGCTTGAGGATCTTTCTCCATCCACCCACAACATGGAGGTTCCATTCGTTTCCAGAACCGAGTTCCAACTTTTGGACATTGACGATGGTTACTTGAACTTGATGACCAACGATGGTGAGACCAAGGATGACGTCCGTGCTCCAGAGGGTGAGCTAGGTGACTCCATCCAAGCCGCCTTCGATGAGGGTAAGGACTTGTTGGTCACCATTATCTCTGCCATGGGTGAGGAGGCCGCCATCTCTTTCAAGGAGGCTCCTCGTGGTGCTTAAATCTGACATACACTATTTGATTACTGATATATCTGTGCTATCCTTATCGCACGACATGTTCTTATTCCTGTGTTGTCTGGTTTTAAATACAAATTTTCATCCCAACGTCTAAACAGACTGAGGGCCCGTTTTAGTTGAATCGTTACAAGTTGTACATGTAGCTGATCACTCGTATAATACATAAATTCAGAAGGAGACAAAGTAGAATAAAAAGAAGGAACCGAACGTTAAGACTAGTATCACACATTAACAAAAAAAGAATCCAATAAAAAGAAGAAGAATTGTCTGAATGGATATCATGAAATCATTGGGGAAAAAGCACTTCACATTAAAGACAGGGCTTGATTTCTAATGGCACATTGACAAAAAGGGAGGTAGTAGTGGGAGGCTTCGTGGGGTTGAGTAGTAGTGGGAGGAAGAGTGTACTCATTTGATAGTAGCCACGTATAGCGCAACCAAGGCTCCAATGGCTCCATTGATGAACGGAGTGTTTCCCAAAATCAACTTGAGGGTGATCGAGTTGTGGAAAGCGTGCGCTCTCAAGTGCTGGAAAACAGAGGCATTTTCAAGCAATCCGTTCTCGTTCGCCCACACCTCGGCATTGTTCTTGACGTCTTCAAAAGACACGTTACCGGAAAGGAACAAGTAAGCAAGAACCACCTTAGCAATGTTAAAGACGAATGGGTCGTAAATCGTCTTCTTCTGCTTCTTGGAAATGAAGTTCACGTAGTAGGAGAAGATTAGTGGACCAGCAATGGAAATCAAAAACCAGGCAAGGAAAACAAAAACCAACTTCAGGTCCAAGAGGGCAGCGAAGTCAACAATCTGCCATTTAGGATTGACAAACTGAGTGTACTTGGACAAGATCTTCTGGTCGAGGAACGAGGCGCGTCTCAACTCAACCAAAGGAACCAAGTGGTATAGCAAAAGCCCGACCTCAACAGCAGCAGTCAGTGTGTTGACTGAGTCGGTAGAACTGAGATTCTTCTTCAAGTTGTCTGATTGCAGATATGCATCCTCAACCAAACTCTGTGCAGATTCCTCAGCATGTGAAATAGTTGACTCGTACTTCTCAATAAACCAGTCCTGAACCTTGGTGATTGCGTCGAAATAGGATGGAGTGTATTCTGGGTCGACATCTTCACCATCTTCCAACAGCTCTCTGTCGTCATTACCCTTTCCATCGGCGTCCAGAACCTCAACCTCGTCATCACCAGCTTCACCATTGACCTCATCCTCCTCTTCGTCATCTTCGTCATCCTCTTCAACTTGGGACTCCTTAGAAGGACTTGAGTCAATACCTCTGAAACGGTTGGCAATTTGCAACAACTTTGATGGAGTTCCCAACGTCTGTGAGTGGGACTGCTTCAGGATCTCTGGGGAAGATGTGTCCTGGTTGGCCTTTCTTGGGGAGTTTCTCTTTCTGAACTGGACATATTTGGAGAAGTTCTCATCCTCTTCTAGCTCCGGGTGGTTGTCAAAATACTCGTACAATCTCTCCTCCAAGACGACTTTGGTACCATCTTCGCTGTAATTCAGACTGTTAGTAAATCAGTTCTGTTTAAAATCACCATGGTGATTGAATTATGACCCGCGCGTTTCCGGGCAGTTGCTGTTTCGTACTCACTCCAAATTCAATTTGTTCGCCAACTCAATCAAAGAGTTCTTGTTTAACTGCTTCAAACTCATTTTTTACGACTCTAATTAACTGTTGTGCTTCTCGCTCTAAAAGCTCGTCGATTCGTTCAGTTTGTTTTGTGTGTTGGTAAAAGTTCTTTGTTTTGATTTTTTTGTTGTTTTTTGTGGATTTCGCAAAAGTCCATTTCAAAGTTGTTGTTTCCATGGCAACTTGTAGACTGTTGCCTATTTAGGAAAGAGATAAATAAAGAAGCTGAACTCCCCCCAAAATTTAGCGACCTCTACGCGTTTTAAGCTGAGATTTGTTGGTTCGGTGACATGTGAAGAAGAAATATCGCAGTTGATATTACTTTGCGCTTGAATATAGTAATAGAAGTGAAGTGCCTGCAAATTGGATCTTCGTAGGATTAGTGCTGTTTCCAAACAAGTATCAATCACATCCTTGCCCAACACATTCGACAGATAAAACTACGAAGAACGATCAATGGTGCATCAACTTTAGACAGTTGAATAGGAACCAATAGGATATCCATATACGAAAACAACTACAGCGTCAGTAGCTTAATGATATCTAATTACCTCTAGTAAATCAAATCAAAATCAAAACAGACACACATACACACATTAAAAGAACTCTCAGAGAGTCATATCGATCAACAAATCCTTTCGGTCAGAGATCATGAGTAAGAGACTTCTCTTTTATGCTTCTCAGCAGATCGTTCGATCTCTGTTCGTTCTTCTGCACAAGCAGAGACTTGAGGCATGAGTTCTCCATTTCCAACTGTTGAATTCTCAAGTTGTACTGTGATACTCTCTCTGTGAGCTCTCTTAACGTTCTCTCCATTTCTTGCTCTCTTAGCTTCTTCTTGATTCTGAAACGAGCAGAAGCAGCGGTGTTTCTCTTCTTCTTATCAAAGGAGCTCTCACTCACTGGAGCACTGGAGGAGGCTGATGGAGAGGATTCTCTCAGTTGTGATATTTGCTGTGTAGTAGTCTTGTGCTGTAGAACTTGGAACTGTTGAGGTTGTGGTTGTGGTAGAGGGGAGGCTGCTTCCTGGGGAAATGACTGTGGGAAGGCTGGAGTAGTTTCCTCGACAAACTTCTCGAGGTAATTGAAACCATCAAGGTTAGACACCGAGAGGTCAGTTATATTCGTGCTTGGTGCCTCGATTGTGCTCTCCACCTGTTGTTGAAACTGCTGTTGGTAGCTCAATTTCAAGGAGTCCTCACTAAATTGGTCGAAATCGAAGAAATTCGAGTCCGTAAAAAGAGCAATGTCCTCAGTGGACTCATTCTTGACTGATGGAAGCAACTCCGAGTTTAACTGGGAGATGTAGTCTGAGCTGTGATCCATTATGAGTGTGGGTATTAAAACAAGGGGGGATGAGTCAGAAGTAAGGGCTCAACTAAAGCAATAAACCAGCGAAAACGACCTTGAGAAAAGTGGGTATTCTGAAGTGAAGGTCTCTGGCTGTAATGTGGGGTGGCAGCTGCAGTGATTGACCAGTAGCAATATTGGTTTGTGGCAGTTTGAATAGTTGAAGATGTTGAGAGGAGAGGGAGAGTGCAAAAAATTTGTCGGCGAAATTAGTAATTAGGCGACTCGTGGGCGTATCAGCTGGTGGGGGGCTGCTTTGAGTGATTGGCAGTGGATTGGTAGGGTCGTACCAGTGATGAATCGAACCTAATTGGCGATCAACAAGTCCTTAATTGGTAACTGTGTCTGTTTCTGCCTCACTTTCCTCTTCTTCTCCTTTCGATCTCGCTGTGATAAGCGGCGTGGCTCTTTGGGTGGCTCGTGTGACTGCGCTTTTCCGAGACGAAAACATCACCAAAAGCGACTCTTCAGTTCCCAATGAACACAGAAGCACTCTACATCACCAGCATATTCCAATGATAAACAATCAAGTAAAGAATACTGACACATAAACCATGCAAGTAACCTCTCCACACCCGCACAAGAGCCATTGTCCTCGCATCCTGCCAGCTTTATTATACGTCTAGTGTCCACACTCCGGCACGGAGTATTTTCACCTGGTAAGGGACACATAGCACGTCCCGATCCGGTAGTCTAAGCGCACGTGATATTTCGCGCATGGTGGTTATGTGCGATTGCAAAATGGTACGGCCACTTCGGTGATCAGGGCAGCTGATAAGTCTTACACGGTCCGGTCCGCGTAGTGGGTCAGGACTCAGGAGTGATCAAAGCAGTGGGCTAAGTGGTGGCTTGTGCAATGGCAGAGAGTAAGGAGGAAGAAGTGACTGCATGGGAGTACGTCTCCAACCAGCTCAATCTGTAAGTGCTTGAATCAAGTGAATTAATATCCATTGGCGATGAGAGTACTAACAATGTAAATAGCGAAAGAGAGGCGAGGGAACTCATGCCGTATGAGCCAAACAAGTGCACGTATCCACTGGGTGCTATAAGGCAACCCCTATACGTCTGTTTGGATTGTTATAGGAAGAATGGGGAACGATTTGGGATCTGCTACTCATGCGGTATCCAGTGCCATGCAGGCCATGAAATAGTGGAGCTATTCACGAAACGTAACTTCACCTGTGATTGCGGTACCACAAGAATGCAGCATCCGTGTCAGTTGAGGAACAAAGTTGATGATGACTTGCCTGCCACAACAAACACATACAATCATAACTTTAAGGGGACCTTCTGTCATTGTGAGGCAGAGTATAACCCAGAGGAAGAGACGGGTAACATGATCCAGTGTGCGCTGGGTGATACCTGTGGGGAGGACTGGTTCCATGACTACTGTATTATGGGGCTTCCGAAGTGGAAGGAAGAGGACAAGAAAACTGGAACAGATGGTTTGGACAAGCTTAGTGAAGTGAAGAACGAGGGGTCTTCAGAAGATTTGGTTAAGAAAGAGGAAGAGGAAACTCAGCAAGAAGGTGAAGTCAGTGTCAATTATGATGATGACCCAGCTGAAGTAGCCATTGATGGCTTTCCGCGATTTGAAGACTTTGGTTCGTTTGTCTCATGGAAGTGTGTCAAGAATAACAAAGAGTTCTTCGATCTGATCAAAGATAACACGGGCCTTGTGGCAGATATTGTCCAAAGAGTCGACACTGGTTCTATTGAAGAGAGGAATGAAAAGATTAAGGAACAGACGAGCTTCTTGAACACTTTGAAAAGAAGAAGATTCGAGTATGACTACTCGGTCTTTCTAAAACCAGACCATGAACGCAATTTCACCAAGTTCTTCGCTGAATACCCACGCGACTCACCAACTTTCCCCATCGTGAGGTCTTTCTTTTTGAAGTTCCCATACATGCTGAAAGACTACCCGATCTACGAACCACCACAGGATGAAGATGATGCCGGTGCAACGATTTATGATCTTGGTGCTAGAGCAATAGACTCGCTCCCGCGTGAGCAGGCCGTTCAAGGGGTTGAGGCGTATCATGAAATCAGGGATGGACTCAAGGGATTCCTTGCGCCGTTTGCTCAGGATGGAAAAGTTGTGGGGAAGGAGGACATTGAGGCCTTCTTTGAAGGTTTGAGGAAAAAGAGAAGGAAGTGATGAATGGCATTAGTATTAGTGTGTGATCCTGTAGTTCATACTTAAAGATGTTCTCGACAGTAGCTTCTACATGCGATTCCAGGTCATCCATATATGTTCATTAAGAATATTCCGTGAAGAACTCGTCTATGCGCTTGTAGACATCAACATGAAGTATCTCGTCTTTGAATATCAGTGACCCCTTCTTGAAGATCTCCGGCTCATTATTGTAATTGATATCAAATTCCTTGAAGAGTATCTCGTTCTTATCGGCAGCCAATGTTCCAGCCAGCCGCTGCTCTGCCTGTGTTGTCGTGAGTCCACCTTTCAGCACCAGTGTCCAGAATGTGGTGTTGTACAAGTTGTTGATATGGGTATCAACAAACCGCCATGAAACGTAGTCTTTGATTGATTTGAGTGTTGGGTAAACAACGGCTCTTCCATCAAATGTAGGGAGGTGTTTTGTCTGCAGTTCAACGCCAGGGAAGAATTTTGGCCAGAGGTGGATGTAGTTGGCCGTAAATAGACTGACGACTGTTGACACGATCTTACTCTCTCTGCGATTGAAAAGGGTTGTCTCGGGTCTGAACACAAAGGAGTATTCATCTGACTCTCCGAATGCAATAAATATGTCCTTGAGGTCTCTTTTCACATTCAAGGCAGCAGCGTTTGATAACTTCAATGCTCTGATGTCATTTGGTTTAGTGAACTGATAATGCTCTGAAAATCTGTGGAAACCTCTCCCATCAACTCGTACAACAACAAATGTGTCCTGCAGAAGAACATTATCACGCTCAAACTGGCGTACGTACTCGAAACGGGAGTTAGCCATCGCTTTTATACTGTGAAAGAGTGGAAACAAAGAGAAACTTCAACTGCAAATTGAGTATAAAATCGTATTATTATAAAAATCGGTGTTGATATTACGTAATTAGAGTCGTGGCCCGCACGATGACTTTCCTAAAAGGGTAATAAGGATAATATCGTCAGATTTGATGGCTTTAGGGAATATTAAACTGGTTAAATGGGGTAATTGGAGGTAATTCGGCTCATTACCAGCTTCGTGGAACCTAGATCACAATACTTTAAGGACTAATTGAATGCAGTTATTCTAATTGTGTCACTATTGCGCGCTTATTTCCTCTTTCGGACGATTATCACATTTCTCTTTTGAAAATTTTCACTTTTTTTCCCTTATTTACTTTGTAAGAAACTGGACTTAAACCACTTCGAAGTTGCCAAATTTTGAGATTGAAAGCCACTCAGATCGGCAATTAGCAAGTAGAAATGGGTGCGCAATTCAGAACAGCGGAGTTTCGCACTTTGGAGCGTGAAAAGCGCTTCCAGGCTCCCCCAAAGGACAAGAGTGCCTTCCCTCTGCTAGAAGAGGCCGTCAAGCCGCACATCGGCTCCTTCAACGCACTCACAGAAGGCCCAGGAGGCGGTCTGCTGAACCTGGGTGTCAAGGACGTTGGTGCGAAGACTGTCTTTGACTCGAACGACCCAAACAGACTGGGAAACAAGCTCAAGATCAGAGTTGATTCGGTCCAGTTAGCCAAACCAGCTGTCCCACCAACCGACAAGCTGTCCCTCGACAGAAAGACATGGCCATCAGAGACCAGAGAGAGAATGGTGTCGTACAGAGGAAGACTTCTTTTGAAAGTTGCCTGGTCTGTTAATGACGAGGAGGAGATCACCGAAGTCAGAGACGCTGGTCAAGTGCCCATCATGCTTAAGTCCAACAGATGTCATTTGGAAGGCCTCTCACCAGAGGAGCTTGTCCAACATAAGGAAGAGTCAGACGAGCTTGGTGGTTACTTCGTTGTGAATGGTATCGAGAAGCTGATTCGTATGTTGATTGTGCAGCGCAGAAACCACCCAATGGCCATCATCAGACCTTCCTTCACAAACAGAGGAGCAGCATACTCGCAATTCGGTATCCAGATCAGATGTGTCAGACCAGACCAGACATCCCAGACCAACGTGCTTCACTACCTGAACGACGGTAACGTCACATTCAGATTTTCGTGGAGAAAGTCTGAGTACTTGGTGCCAGTTGTGATGGTGCTTAAGGCACTGGTCGAAACCAACGACCGTGAGATCTTTGATGGTATCGTCGGTTCTGATGTCGAGAACTCCTTCTTGACTGATCGTCTTGAACTGTTGCTGAAGTCCTACAAGAACTACAACCTACACTCCAACCAGGAGACCCTTGCATACCTCGGTGACAAGTTCCGTGTCGTGTTTGGTGCCACTCCAGATGTGTCTGACGTTGATGTTGGTAAAGAAGTGCTGAAGCGTATTGTGCTGGTGCATCTGGACTCCAACAAGGACAAGTTCCGTATGCTGCTCTTCATGATCAGAAAGCTGTACACTCTGGTTGCTGGTGACTGCTCTCCAGACAATCCAGATGCCACACAGCATCAAGAAGTTCTTCTTGGAGGTTTCCTTTACGGAATGATTATCAAGGAGAAGATTGAGGAGTATCTCCAGAACATCAGATTGCAAGTGCAGTCTGACCTCAACAGAGGAATTGCCGTCAACTTCAACGACAGAAAGTACATGACGAGGGTCTTCACAAGAATGAACGAGAACATTGGTCAGAAGTTGCAGTACTTCCTCTCCACCGGTAACTTGGTGTCGCAGTCTGGCCTTGATTTGCAGCAGGTCTCCGGTTACACTGTCGTTGCAGAGAAGATTAACTTCCATCGTTTCATCTCGCACTTCAGAATGGTGCATAGAGGTTCCTTCTTTGCCCAGTTGAAAACCACCACAGTCAGAAAGCTGCTTCCAGAGTCCTGGGGTTTCTTGTGCCCTGTCCATACACCTGATGGTTCTCCATGTGGTTTGCTGAACCATTTTGCCCACAAGTGTGACATCTCTACTCAAGCTTCTGATGTCTCCAAGGTTCCTGCTGCCTTGACTGCATTGGGTGTCTCTGCTGCACATGTCTTCGCTGCTGGTCCTTCCCTCTGTTGTGTCCAACTCGATGGTAAGATCGTCGGCTGGACCACACATGAACAGGCAAAGATTGTTGCACAGACTCTGAGATTCTGGAAGATTGAGGGAACTCACGGTTTGCCATTGGACCTCGAGATTGGTTACGTCCCACCATCCACCAAGGGTCAGTACCCAGGTCTGTACCTATTCGGAGGTCACTCCAGAATGATGAGACCAGTCCGTTACCTACCACTTGACAAGAAGGACATTGTTGGTCCATTTGAACAGGTCTACATGGACATTGCTGTGACTCCAGAGGAGATCCAGAACAATGTTCACACACACGTTGAGTTCACACCAACAAACATCCTATCTATCCTTGCCAACCTGACACCATTCTCTGACTTCAACCAGTCTCCAAGAAATATGTACCAGTGCCAGATGGGTAAGCAAACTATGGGTACACCTGGTGTTGCACTCTGCCACAGATCAGACAACAAGCTTTACAGACTGCAGAGTGGACAGACGCCTATTGTCAAGGCTAATCTATATGATGAATACGGAATGGACAACTTCCCTAACGGTACAAACGCTGTTGTTGCTGTCATTTCCTACACTGGTTACGATATGGATGATGCGATGATTATCAACAAGTCTGCTGACGAGAGAGGCTTCGCATATGGTACTGTGTACAAGGTTGAGAAGGTAGACCTGTCACAGTCGAGACGTCGTGGTGACCCAATCACACAGAAATTCGGATTCGGTGCCGATGACTGGCCAGAAGAGTGGAGAAACACTCTGGACACTGATGGATTGCCATTGATCGGTGCCAGAGTCGAAGAAGGTGATCCTATTGTTGCATACTATGACGAGACGGCAGGAAAGACGAAGGTGAAGACGTATCACTCCTCAGAAGGTGCATTCATTGAAGAGGTGAAACTTCTCGGTGATGAGAACACCAGTGACTCTCCTTTCCAGCAGTTGACAATCAAGTACCGTGTCACACGTTCCCCTATGATTGGTGACAAGTTCTCCTCCCGTCACGGACAGAAAGGTGTGTGTTCAAGAAAGTGGCCAACAATTGATCTGCCATTTACTGAGACTGGTATCCAGCCTGATGTTATTATTAACCCCCACGCTTTCCCATCGCGTATGACCATTGGTATGTTTGTCGAGTCGCTAGCTGGTAAGGCTGGTGCTCTGCACGGTATCTCACAAGATGCCACGCCCTGGACATTCAGTGAGAGTGACACCCCAGCAGATTACTTTGGTGAACAGCTGAGAAAGTCTGGTTACAACTACCACGGAAACGAGCCAATGTACTCTGGTGCCACTGGTGAGGAGCTGAGATGTGATATCTACATTGGTGTGGTGTACTACCAGAGACTGAGACACATGGTGAACGACAAGTTCCAAGTGAGATCCACAGGACCAGTGAACTCGCTAACGATGCAGCCTGTGAAGGGTCGTAAGCGTAATGGTGGTATCCGTGTCGGTGAAATGGAGCGTGATGCTTTGATTGGACACGGTACGGCATTCCTGTTGCAGGACCGTCTGCTGAACTCCTCAGACTACGCACAGACATGGATATGTCGTGAGTGTGGTTCCTTGCTTGCACCACAGTCGAGTGTTCCTCGTATTGGATCGACGGCTTCTGTCAGATGCAGAAATTGTGCCATCAAGCTGGAGGATGTGGGCCACTACGTTGAGGAATCTGAGATCTGGGAAGACGGCCAGGGTAACAAGTTCGTCGCAGGAGCAGACACTACGACTGTTGCCATTCCGTTTGTGCTGAAGTATCTGGACTCGGAGTTGGCCGCAATGGGTATCAGAATGAGATATAATGTGGAGCCGAAATGAAGTCATAGTGAATAGTATTATAGCATATAATTTGTACATTAATAATTGGTGATAGACTAACTAATTGATGTAGTTTAGAATATTCAGAGAGTAAAGTAATAGCACTTTGTATAGTCATTAAAGCTGGTGGCAACAAGTAGTCGTCGTACCTTACATTTGTAGGAGCTACATCGGAAGATATTTGAAGAATGTCCTGTTGGTTGAAAAGAGGACATGTTGATAATTGAGAAGTTTTATATGACATGTGAAGGGTGTGATGGGATTGGGGTCCAGGAACGAGGGACTATAAACTTTGAGACTAGTCTCCGTTACAATATAATCAATCTAAGGGACTGACACTATAAAGAATCATTTAAAACTATTAAATTCAATTCTTTCATGGCAAATCATCTCTAAAAGTGCTTCTTCAAGAACTGAACAATCTCTGGTGTAATCTGACTTAGCTTTGGTGTAAAAATGGCACCGTCGTGGACTCCATTTGGATCCATGAAGACCGTCTTCTCTGGAATACCAGCTAGCTCAATCCAGGCTTCGATATCTCCTCTCATAACTTCACGTTCGCCATAGGCAACGAAGACCTTGGCCGGTCTGATCTCTGGCCAATTTCCCTTTTCGTCAATATGGAGCTTCACTTCAGGGTTGTCGCGCAGGTCTTCTGGAACTGTGTACTCTCCTGAGTCGCTGAGAATCTTTGCATTTAGATAGTCCTTGTACTTGTTTGAGACATAAGTGCCCTCTTCTTCAGGGATCAAATCGAGCCATGGAGACAGAAGAATAGCACCGGTTGGCTTCTCGCTCTTAACAGGGACTACACCATCAGTTGGAAACTCGCTGTGTCTGATAAGAGAAAGGCCTAGGTGACCACCAGCAGAGTCCCCGGAGATGATGATATTGTCTGAAGATTTGGAAAGCTTGTTGTAGAACAAAGCAGCCTCGTTCAGTTGGTACGGCCATTTCTGCTCTATCGCAAGCGTGTAGTCGACCAACATGATAGACAACCTGTCGTTGCCCACTTGTTCGTAAATCTCCCTAAAAAGATTAGGAAAGAAAGGGAACATCCCAAATACATAAGCACCTCCGTGGAAATGCACAAGCACAGGGTCCTCTGGCTGTCTGTCCTTTGCTTCAACCAGCCAAACAGCACGGTTTTGATCAAGTCCTTTGACAGGAAATTCCTCTCCAAAATTATTGAATTGGCCCTTTGTTAACGGTTCAACGATGGCCATACTTGCTGGAAGTCCCAAGTTTGGAGTAAGAGCTGCTAGTGTAGGAACTTCAATATTGTCGCCAATCCAACTAATAAAGACACTGAGGAAAGCCTCTGTGAATTGGACAATGTCCTGGCCCAATTGTGGGACTGGCATAGCTTTGATAGGTGCGGAGTACGCCAACAATGGCATGAAAAGAAGGATGATACAGAGTTCTTTGAGGAATAGATTCATTGTTAATTTTGTTCGTTGATGTCATGGTCGAGTTCCTGTGTTCCTGTAAGTTTAGGGTCCTGGCCTGTTTAAGTATGTCTTTCTGTTCTATGAGAAGAGCTGTGATATCGTTAGTACTTCTTCTCAACAGCAGATTGTGCCTTTCCATTGAGTTTCTGTCTGATTGAGATTGGCATCACGTCCCTTACATGAGAGAAGGGTCTTTTGTGACAGTCGAAGGTGGGCCATAGACATGGGTTTATGGCTCGTTCATACAGACCGGACTCCGCTGCAGGATCTAGTCTGACGCATGGCAACGCGGACCCTTGACATATAAGTTGAGTTCACACAGGTATAAATTCACCTATGAAAAGTCTTTAACCAACTCATTTTGTAGGCTATCCGAGTAATACAAGAGCACTGAACAGTTAATGGCAGCGTTACGTACTCAGCTTGTATACGTTTCCAGTATAAACCATGAACAGTAGTTAAGCCATGAGCTCAGAATACACTAATATCCACCAGAAATTTATGAATTTTTCGGGTAAACCCACTAAAGCAATGATTCTAATGACGATTATCCCATTTTGAACCCACCACACGCTCCAACAACCGCACAATTGGCCCGTGATCCCCTGTCGAAAAGACAACAATGCTACCCCGAACTGAAAAAGAAACGTTTCCCCTTCGCGAAAATTTCACAAAAGAAAATTTAGGAAAATCAACACGAAAAGGCTCTTCGCTGTCAAATCTCTCAAAAACAACACGGGAATTCCTCCATCTCGCGTTGCTGAAAAGTTACTTGGTGCTTTGTACTGCGATTGGTTTCTTGGGCCGCATTTCTCCTGCTTTTTTCCGCCGATTTTACGCTTTCTGGTGCCCCCAATCACCCGCCCATCTCCCGCCCAACAGAAGATACCGGCGCACCGCTTAGCCGCCCTCAGATCCATCCGCCGAAACAGGCTACTCGCTAGTTTCCCTCGCTGATCTGCCACTCATAATCTGTTCAGACTGTGCAGTGTCCACCACCGTCAGGCACCCTTTACCACCTTTCTCCCCGTGTTTGTTGGTCCACTATCAGTGAATCATCAACTATCAACAACATCCACGCATATCACCATCTGCCATTCCATCAGCAATGTCACAAGCCTCCTGTAACCCTTTCGATACAGAGCTGTCTGATCTGACGCGTCGCTCTGTCTCGCCTCAGGAGAACTCACCATCATACAAATTCTCCCAATTCTCCGTCGATGATACGCTTAAGGAGCTCAACACGGACAAAACACAGGGCCTTGTCTCCATCCAGGACGTGACGCAAAGGCGTGGTCTCCATGGACTCAACGAGCTGAACTCAGAGGAGGAGGAGAGTCTCATCTGGAAGTTTTTCCAGACCTTCTACGAGGACAGACTGATTCTGCTCCTGATTGGTTCCGCTGTCGTCTCCTTCGTCATGGGCAACATCGACGATGCTGTCAGCATCACCCTTGCCATCTTCATCGTTGTCACAGTCGGCTTTGTCCAGGAGTACCGTTCGGAGCAGTCGCTTCAGGCATTGAACAAACTCGTTCCCGCAGAGGCCCACCTCATCAGAAATGGCTCCACAAGATCTGTCCTAGCCTCCCAACTTGTCCCCGGTGATCTCGTCCATTTCAGTGTCGGTGACCGAATCCCAGCCGATATCAGACTCACAGAGGCTGTCCACTTGACTATCGATGAGAGCAACCTGACTGGTGAAACTGAACCTGTACACAAGACAGTCGACACAGTGCGTCCAGCTGCCCCAGGTGCCAGCATTCCACTGACTGAACGTTCCTGTATCGCATACATGGGTACTCTGGTTCGTGATGGACATGGAACTGGTATTGTTATTGGAACAGGCCACAACACCGCCTTTGGTGCTGTGTTCGAGATGATGAACGACATTGAGAAGCCGAAGACGCCGTTGCAGAACTCGATGGACAAACTTGGAACGGATCTCTCCACTGTGAGTTTTATTGTCATTGGAATAATCTGTCTCATTGGTATTTTCCAGGGCCAGTCGTGGCTTGAGATGTTCCAGGTGTCCGTCTCACTAGCCGTCGCTGCTATTCCAGAGGGTTTGCCTATCATTGTCACAGTGACGCTGGCATTGGGTGTTCTGCGTATGGCAAAGCACAAGGCCATTGTTAGAAGACTTCCAAGTGTTGAGACATTGGGTTCCGTGAATGTTATCTGTTCTGATAAGACAGGGACCTTGACCCAAAACCACATGACTGTTACTGAGCTGTGGACTGTTGGAATGAAACAGTCACATCTGAACATTGAGAAGCATTCAACCGCCCAGTTGAAGCAGTATTTAACAGCTGATGTCAGACAGACACTGGAAAGTGCAAGCATTTGCAACAACTCGAAATATTCCCAAGAAAGTTCGAAGTATGTTGGAAATCCTACTGATATTGCCCTCTTGGAAGTTCTTTCAAGATTTGAACTAGAAGATGCAAGAACGAAAAGCACAAGAGCACATGAATTACCGTTCTCTTCAACGAGAAAATATATGGCTGTCACCATCACTTCCGGAAACAAGAAGCATGTTTCCTACGTGAAAGGAGCCACTGAAAAGGTTTTAGTCAAATCTACTCAGTACACTACTGGTGAGGGAAAATCCGCTAAACTCACTGATTCACTTCTTGCAGAAATTTCCAGGGCATCGAATGAGCTCGCCTCAAAGGGTCTGAGAGTCATCGCTGTTGCTCACACTAACTCTAACTTTAAGACTGAACCATCGGATCTAATTTTCGATGGTCTGATTGGTATGAAGGATCCACCTAGAACCACAGTCAAGAGTGCTTTGGCCACCCTACTGCGTGGTGGTGTGCACGTCATCATGATTACTGGAGACTCTGAAGCCACTGCTGTGCAAATCGCCCGTGAGATTGGAATGCCGATCACAAACGTCGAGCAGAACGTCATCAGCGGTGAAAAGTTGGAGTCAATGGATGAGGAGACACTGGCACAGGTTATAGGACAGGTTCTTGTGTTTGCTAGAACGACTCCAGAGCAGAAGGTTCAGATCGTGCGTGCATTGCAGAAGAGAGGTGACGTTGTCGCCATGACTGGTGATGGTGTCAATGATGCGCCAGCTTTAAAACTTGCCGACATTGGTATCTCTATGGGTAAGATGGGTACTGATGTTGCCAAGGAAGCATCCGATATGGTCCTCACTGATGATGATTTCTCTACAATCCTGCATGCAATCGAGGAAGGAAAGGGAATTTTCAACAACATCCAGAACTTCCTAACTTTCCAACTGTCTACAAGTGTCAGTGCTCTGTCACTGATTGCCTTTGCAACATTCTTCAAGCTTCCAAACCCACTGAATGCCATGCAAATCCTGTGGATCAACATCATTATGGATGGTCCTCCTGCACAGTCGCTTGGTGTCGAGCCTGTTGATAGCGAGGTGATGAACAAACCACCTCGTAAGCGTGATGCGAAGATCTTGACTGAAGCTGTGTTCCGCAGACTCTTCCTGAATGCGATCTTTGTGATTGTCGGAACGCTATATGTCTACATCAAGGAAATGACTGAGGACAACCAGGTCACTGCGCGTGACACCACAGTCACATTCACTTGCTTCGTCTTCTTCGACATGTTCAATGCTCTAACGTGCAGACACCCAACGAAGTCGATACTGGAGATTGGATTCCGCAACAACATGTTCAACTTTGCCGTGTTAGGTTCGCTTGTGGGGCAGATGTGTGCCATCTATGTGCCTTTCTTCCAGACAATTTTCCAAACGGAGGCTCTGTATCTGTCAGACCTCGTTTTTCTGACACTCATCTCGAGTACAGTGCTGCTGTTTGACGAAGGCAGAAAATACCTCGCGAGAACACAGCAGGAAACATACTCCATCGTTTAAACTATAGACTAGAACGTACAAAATACAAAATACAGGGTTGTTCCCTTGTTTAATCTGATGCATCTGCATTATCATCATTATCATCGTCACTTAGTCTATATCGTATCACTTGCGGCCTTCAGAAGTCTGTTCATGATGGCGAGTCCCTCATTCTTCTCGTCCACAGCCTCGACGAAGATCACATCGACCTTCTTCTCCTCGTCCAGCTCTCTCAGGCAGCGGAATAGGTTAGCGGATACCTCCTCCTTCGTATTTCCCAATTTCTCCACTACTCCGTGAAAGTCCTGGCCGGTGAACTGTCCAGCCAGCAACAACCCGAGTTTCTTCCCCTTGAGGCCCTCTTTCTCGATATATGGCGCAATTGATTCCTCTCTGTCGACAAGAACCACCTTTGCGGATGGCGAGTAGTGTTTGTACTTCATCCCCGGTGTTTTGACCGCCTCGTTCTCGCCTGCTGCTCTCTTCGCGACGCGGACGTTTGCCCACTGTTCGCCACCGACCTCCTTGATCTGCTCAAGACTGACGCCACCGGGTCTCAGCAGCATCGGTGGATTGCAGAGTCCGTCCACTACTGTAGATTCGACGCCGACATCGCAGGCACCGCCGTCAATTATGAGAGGAATGCGGCCATCCAAGTCGTGCAGGACATGGCTAGCGAGCGTAGGGCTAGGCCGCGTAGAGGCATTAGCCGAAGGCGCAGCAATGGGCACGTCGGCCAGATGGATCAATGCCCGTGCAATTGGGTGAGCTGGGAGTCTCACTGCGACTGTCTGCTGTCCTGCTGTAGTGTACTGCGATATTTGCGAGCTCTTGCTGTTGGGGATCAAAATAGTTAAGGGGCCGGGCCAAAACTTGTCTATCAGTGGCTGGTAAATTGGAGGAATCTCGACGTTGAAGAAGCGGCTGATCTGTGAAGGTGACGAGATGTGTGAAATGAGCGGATTGTCAGCTGGTCGGTTCTTCGCGGCGTAGATGTTCTTGATGGCGGCGTCGCTGAAAGAGGAACCACCGAGACCATAGACAGTTTCTGTTGGAAATGCAACCACTTGCTCTGTATTTGCTAGGATCTGGGCGGCTTCGGTAAGATTTTCACGGTTTTCTGCACCGGTGATGGACAGGTTGTCGGTAGAGTCGAAAGCGATGGCCGCAGGGTCAACTGTGAGAACTCTTGTGGCAAATTTGTGTGCTGTGGACATGGTACAGAGTCTTTTCAGTGGCGGTATACTGCGCATGTAAAGACAGAAAGTGTCAGCAGGGTAAACCAGCGGGCTGAAGATAGGTGAAGTCTGTATTCGAAATGTGAAGTGAAAAAGTTTTGATGTTTTCAGAATTACTAAATGCGGAAATCGCCGATGACATCAGAGCAGTGCAGGAAGATTTGAAAAGACATTACAACAAATATCCACTGGTTGCATTGTATGTTAAGGGAAGAGACAGCTTAGCTATGGCTTAATATTAAGTCTGAAATACTGTGAGAGTTCTGGTTGTAGTCTATAAATTTAATTCAATGGGTCGGAGTTCCTGTGTCACCACGTCTAGTATTAGAATATTTCTGATTAAGTAGCAAAAACTGCCTTTTTTATTGAACAAAAAGAATGCAATGTCTAATAATCAATTCTTTATTGAAAATTAGGCCAATTGATAATATTAATACCAATACTTTATACATCAATATGATCGTCGATATGCATGATGAATATCATTAAACTTATTAATGACTTTAATTCATGATCTAAAAGTTCAATTTTATAACATGAGATCGTCATTTTCTAAAACCGATGTCCGACGGCCTGCCGACATCAAACGTTTTTGTAGTACACATTACAGTCTATGATCTCAAGGAGGTATGAGGGTTTTCAACAGAATCTGATGTTTTTCTGCGTTGTTCTGATCTAAGTTTAAAGAGACTTGACATAGTTAAGGAAAACTGATTTCTCCATTTTTCGCGACGTACAGAAGACTGGGAGAGCAAAAGTGGCCTATCGGCAAGTCTCTATAACTCTCTAAAACAAAGTCTAGTGTGACTTAGTCTTATTTATTATTGTAGCTGAGGTTTCTAAATCGTAATGTATTTAATTTTGGTGCCTTTTGTGGTAGTTGAACCTGAGATATTGGCTACCAAAGTTACTGTATTTTCCAAATTGTTTAATTTAGCGACAGACATATCAGTAGATATTCAAGTAACCCGCTAGAACTCTGACCAGCATTGTCCGGTGGACAGATCTTGATTCGACAATGCGGAGATCATATTATTCAGCTGTATCTGGTAGGTACTGATACCTAAGTGACTTTAAGTGCCGTACATCCTTTTGTTAATAGTTAAGAACTACAGTGAAGTGCAACAAACAATAAGCCACGGGAAACCAGTTTTATTGGTCGTTGGATTTCCAGTTGTTCCATGTTATTCGGCAACCAAGAGGGGTGCTTTACATTGATAGACGTCGACAGCAGATCAGAGAACTGGACTATCAAACACAGTAGCACCAGTACTAAGCTAACACTAGTACCCTCTGGCTCCCGGTCCACTGGTTAAGTCTTCACAGATCCTAGTAGCACACCACCCTCTGTACTCGCTAAAATATGCCACAAACAAACGCTACGCGTAAAAACCCAATAGAGAGTTTCGGTAAATTTTTTTTATGCCAAAATTTGCACGCCGTTTTTTCGCCATTTTTCGCCAATCTGGGGATCGTACGCTTTGTGTTTCGGTGATGGTGCAATTGTTTAAGTAGTACGAGCCTTGAGGCCCTGGTTAAGAATGAATCCTACGAAGGCCAGTCCAACTCACTAGAGCACAATGTACTTTGGGTTAGAAGCATTGCTACGTCATCAGTGGCATTTGGAACGAGCGAAGAGAAGAGAAGAGAAGACGCCATTATTCCTTCAGTATAATGAACTCCAGAAGGCAGCTACTGGAAGTATCTGAAGCAATTGATAGTAGCTTTTCTTGTACTTCTCCCATGATGGCTTGACTGTTGTGGGCTTGGTGAATGAAGTGTTCTCGTAGAACTTCAATGACAAGGCAGTTTTGACGAGATTATCTTTCGCAGCTTCTGTCCATTGATATAGAGCAACTGGGTTCTTTGGCCTCTTCTCGACGGGAGTAGACGTAGTACCCGTATAGCTGAGACTGTCGTCGATATTGAGACCACTTTGACTGGTCTTTTGTAGCGTTGAGGGACTGCTTGGTGTATGGTCTGCGCTTGGTTCTGGCGTATCTTTGGAGAGATCGGTATGGATCAGAAACGATGGTGATGCAGCCTTCTCTGAAGACGCCCAATTCAATAGTGCCCTATAGGGATACGTTTCCTTCTTTATGTGTATTATTGTACTGTTAAATAGGCAGCGGAGCAGCTTGACGGGCCGTTGTTTTGTTTTGCACCAGCATCCCCATTATTGCACCTCGGGTACCAGTTTTAAGGTCCTCATACCATTTTTGACAGGTGCCGGTGCAAAATGCACCAGTTTCGCAAATCGGCGAAAATCACATGACCATGGTGCAAAAAATAAATTTACCGAAACTCTCTAATGAATAAAGGGTTCGCTATCGGGTCATTCTTGCAGCAAAGTGGAAAAACATGACGTTTTACAGCTAGTTAATCCGGGCTTGTCCACTTTAGAACAGATTTAAAGTTTAAATTGTTTGCCTGGCTGGGAAAATGTCCCGGATAATATGACGCACCCCAGACTCCTCCTGCATACCACCATACTTTTAAGGTTCAATACGGGGAATAGACTCTGGACACAACAAGCCAAAAGATTTACGATCCCTCACCCATCTTGCTATATGTATCTCTTAACTAGCAGAGAGTCATGCGTCCTCCCTTGGGGTATATATATAGGCTGGATCTGGGCTGTTTTTTCCCCCGTCATCTGCTCTCTTTCCGATCTCTTATACATCTACAACTAACAACTTAATCATGGGTCTTGAAGACAGCAAGTTCCTAAGAAAATACGTCAACTTCGACGAGAAGACAGAAGGCTCTACCACTGTGGGTATCCTGATTGGTCTTTTCGCAGCATTCGGTGGTGTCCTGTTCGGTTACGACACTGGTACTATTGGTGGTATCCTCGCTATGCGGTACGTTCTCCAGCACTTCCCAGAGGACCATCCAGGTGTGAACGGCGAGCCTGGTGTCTTTTCCTCCTCTGAACATTCCCTGATTGTCTCCATCCTTTCTGCTGGTACCTTCTTTGGTGCTCTGGGAGCTCCATTGATCAGTGACACTCTTGGTCGTCGTTGGACCCTGATCATCGCAACAGCCATCGTCTTCAACTTTGGAATCATTTTGCAAACTGCTGCTACTGGAATCGATTTACTTGTTGCCGGAAGAGCCTTTGCTGGTCTTGGTGTTGGTCTGGTCTCAGCATGTGTCCCGATCTACCAAGCAGAGACCGTTCCTAAATGGATCAGAGGTGCTATTACGTCCACCTACCAGTGGGCTATCACTATTGGTCTACTGCTAGCTGCCTGTATCAACCAAGGTACCCATGCTATTAACAACACAGCATCTTACAGAATCCCAATTGCAATTCAATTCCTCTGGTCTCTTATTATCACTATTGGTATGTTCTTACTACCAGAGACACCAAGATTCTATGTCTCGAAGGGCAAGCATGAAAAGGCTATGCAGGCACTTTCAAGAGTTAGAAGACTACCGGTCGGTCACCCTGTTCTTGTTGATGAACTAGGAGAAATCACGGCTAATTATGAGTTTGAGAATAGGTTTGGTAAGTCTGGGTGGTTAGATTGTTTCAGATTGTCGAACCACCAACTTAAGAGACTTATTACTGGTGTCTTCATCCAAGCTTTTCAGCAATTGACTGGTATCAACTTCATCTTCTACTTTGGTCCAACATTCTTTAAGAACTCGGGAATCCAGAACGAGTTCCTCATCCAGATTGCTACCAATGTTGTTAATGTCGGTATGACCATCCCAGGTATCTTCCTTATCGAGATTTTGGGTCGTCGTCCAATGTTACTGATTGGTGCAGCTGGTATGTGCATCTCTGAGATGATTGTCGCTATTGTCGGAACTGCTGCTCCTGGAAGTGACGCTGCCAACAAGTGTCTAGTGGCCTTTGTCTGTATCTTCATCGCCTTCTTTGCTGCCACTTGGGGACCAATTTGTTGGGTCATCATTGGTGAGATCTTCCCACTGAGAACCAGAGCCAAGTCTGTGGCGATGTCTACTGCTTCCAACTGGTTGTGGAACTTCGCCATCGCCTACGCTACTCCATATTTGGTTGACGATGCTCCAGGTTCTGCCAGACTTGGTGCCAAAGTGTTCTTTATTTGGGGTGGTTGTAACTTCCTGTGTTTCATCTTTGCCTTCTTCTACGTTTATGAGACTAAGGGTTTGACACTTGAACAGATTGACGAGTTGTATGACACTGTTCCTAATGCCTGGAACTCCAGAGGCTTTGTCCCAACTGATCACAAGTTCACAAGGGCAATGCACAATGATGATGCCGCTACTGGAGATGCTCTCAGCACAGAGAAACCAGAAGTGGGATACAACACTGATGTTCAGAATTCTGTTTAAATAGCTCATTCTTACACAATCGTGTCTAGATGGCTATAACCTATACTACTAGCTTAATAGCTTAATGAAATGAAATGTGATTATGCGAATCAACAGTAGTAGCTACAACCAATATCAGTAATACATAAACATTATTTCTTAGTCTCAGCAAATAAGTATAAATAGGACACAACCTTAGCGAGAGCCATCAAGGCCTAACTTCAATCAAATCTATTTGGTAGAAGAACCACCCTTCTCACCACTTAGAGTGTTAGAGACATACTCAGCGGCCTCATTCAATCTCTCCTTAGCGGTCTCAGCGTACTCGGAGGCGGTTTGAGAGAAGCTCTTCTGAGTGGCTTCATCATGGCCCTTCTGGACAGAGTCACCGAGTTGCTGGGTAGAAGACTTAGCATCCTCTGGCTGGAGTCTGGATTGAACCTTGTCAGCAGCGTCCGTGACAAACTCCTTACCCTGTTGAGCATAAGACTTTTGGTCCTCTTGAGTGAGCTTCTCAGAGGCCTTGTCAGTGAATGATTTTCTTCCAACGTCAGACATTATTGATGATATGATGTGATGATGAAGAAAAGGGAAAAGAAACTGATTTAGAACGGATACAATGCCCTATTTATACACGTTGGAGAGACAATAGCAAAGGTACATCCACGACTTTCCATGGAACATCCTGGAACGCAATTACGCTAAATAGTCAGTGGCTTAGTTGGTGCTGGTGATGAAATTGTAGCAATGTTGCTACATTGTGGAAGAGTTGAAAAGTAGCGCTGCACATTTTGCTAAAAAAAAGCCCCATTTCACGGTAACGGTTGTACCGAGTATATCAGCTGACACAACATTGTAGGAGTAATCTTACTATACTATCAGGTGGCTCCTTTTCCTCATCTCTTTGTGCTTTATTGTCCTTTCCAACTGTGACAGTGTGACAGGAGCAAGATTGACACATTTTTCCGAGCAATGACGTCATCAGATTTTCGCCAGGCACCTTCGGAATTCGGAATTTCTTCTCGGAGATAAAGGAGAAGACGAATTCCGAGAATACCCTCGGAAATATCATGTGGATCACATGAAGAATAATTACCCTTTTGGGACATCAGACACCATACGCCTTTGATTATATGAGATGAGGAATCTAGTATGCGTTTGAGTGAGACATAATAAGTGGAGTCTGTTTGTGCTTGAACGATGCCTTCGCCCTCACAGCCACCACAGCGAGGGATGCAGTCTCATAGAGCCCAGACCAGACGGATCAGACCACAGCTCTCCGATGGTGGAGGTGTGCCAGACGAAGGGGAAGACAGCAACCGCATTCCACCTTTAAGGCCCTTCCCGTACCTCAATACCAACTCTACTTTCCTCCATGAAGGCTCTAATCCAGAATCAGATATCACACCATTGCCACCACCTCCGCCCCCACCAATTCCACGAGGTCATAGGCTTGTCAGAAGACCACGGATATCATTCCATGATAACCTGCGGGCTATTAATGACCCATGGAGTTCCTACTGGACTTTCCACAACGAGCTGCTGAATGGAGAGCGCAGGCATGGATCGACCTCACCAAACAATCCAAGAGACGTTTTTGTTCCTGCTTTCCAGAGCCACTCGCCTTCGTCACTGGAGAACATCCCGAGTGCCATCAATCGTGCGTCAGCCAGGTCATTGGCTGATGATATAGCTTCCACTAGCTTGGAGTCTGGCACAAGCAGCATATTCGACGACCATGTGAACCACAAGTACAGCATAGAGGTTACTATAAATGCCATTGAGCACTGCCTAGAGACATTCCTACAAAAGAGAAGGATTAATGGGATGTTATTTGACAGATCACTTCAGAAAGACCCAAATGCGAAGAAGTCGAAGAAAAGATCGCATTCTCAGATGGAGGGGGCACAAAAAGTAAAAGCCAGCTTGAACCACTTCAGGTTCAAGAGGATACGGCCACAGAGATGCTCTTTCTTCAGAAGTGGAGTCAAATTTACTGAAAATGGTTCAAGATCGTACCATCTGTCATTCGTGAATATAAACTTCGACAACATGACCTGTGATGGATACTTTCAGTTCGCAAGCAGCCAGGAAAAGACCAATTGGGTCAATGACTTCGTTATCAACAAGCATTCCAGCAACACAGATGACTCCGCCTCCCTATTGTTTAAGGCAGAGATGGTCGATTTCGAGAAGACAGATCTCCGGTATGCAACACTTCTACAACAAAACTTCAACCGTTCCATGGAGGGTTCTTCAGACATCACATCCACGTTCCAAGCGGTCTATCAGAATTGCATAATGGGCAAACAACTCTCAAGATGGATGGCGCTGAAGCCATTCAGAAACCTATCAATTAAGTCTATGGTAACTTCCTTAACATGCTCTGAATGCCTTGAGATCCTACAGGGGAAGTTTGTACTTCTCAAGATCTTTGTTAAGACGACATCCACGATGCCTGATCTTCTTGTATGTATTGATAAAGAATCGGGACAGACAGAGCTAGTTTCTTGTGAGTCCAAGAACACGACGATAACAGAACATATGCTGCATGAGAGGGACCTTTACAAGTATGAGAAAAATGATACCATAATCCGCATGTCTTTAGATCAGAAGAGGTACAGCTCAGCTTCAGTGATGTTGAGTTGAATCACGGTGAATTATTAACGAACTTACGAGAACTTGCTGTAGATATATGAAAGCTGGCGTAGATGAATGTTATTCAGAGACACATCAGCTGAAAGAAGTACTAGAAGTCTCTAATATTGGTCTATTAACAAACTATTTACATTATTATGGAAGATCACTGACATTAGGATTACGACCAGCCCCCCTTTCCTGATCTCGTGTCGTTTCTTCTTTGTCTCATCCACTCTTTCTTACACTCTCTATAAGCCTTGAAGTACTCGTGGCACATATCACGGTCAAAATTGTTCATTTCAAGACACTTTATGCTCATATTGGCACTCTCCTGGCAAGGATCATAGTACCGGGAGGGGCCCTTTGTGGCAAACTTCTGCTTGTGATATTCTGAGGTTGGATTGTCTGGATAGTACTTGAACTGCTCTGCTGAGCCCTTAGTAAAGTCAACTTTCTCCTTCTTTTGAGCCACTTCTGGATCTGATTGTTTGTAATCCTTATCGAGGCGTCTGTCTTCTGCTGACATGGTGGAAAATGCACGATTGACACGGGATTTTGGGCGTTCTTTTGGTGTCAATCCAGAAGCTTTTCGTACTGGTCTTTTCCATTGAAACTTCGGAGTGGCCGAACCGAAAAGAATACAGAAAATTTGGCGATGAGCTCAAAAATTTATGGTTATGAACTCGGATAGATTTGGCTGTTCTGGGGACTCTTTGGATAGTTATTTGCTCAAGATGGTCGTTCCTGCGCATGTGGAGGATAAGAGTATTATCTGCTCAAGATGTAAGGCGGTTCCGATGGATGTGTATGTGAGGAAAGAGCCCTGCTGCAAGAACTGCTTCATCAGATTTATCAGTGGAAAGCAGAGAAAGCAGATGTCAAGCGAGAAGTACAAGGTAAAGTTCGGCGAAAAGGTCACACGCGATAAAGTGCTACTGCCTATGTCTTTTGGAAAGTCCTCCGTTGTTCTTTTCGATATTTTGATCTCTCTTTTTGATGAACAGATGACGAATCCTAGAGCCAAATTCAGCTTCGAGATAGATGTCCTCTTTGTCGACGACTCAAGTGTGGAGAAGTACGATAGAACTTACTCTGAGATTTTGAATAGTCTCAAGGAGAGATATACTTTGGAGAAATACCCTATAAAGTTTACTAGACTGGACATCAACTCATTTCTAACTGACAAGAGGGCACTGAATAGAGTGAGACTGCTGGATGATTTTTCTGCTGTCAGATACGCCAAAGATGATGACGAGCTTACAGTTGCAAAGCTTTTGAAAACATGTCCTAACAGAGCATCCAAACACGATTTGAAACAGATCATTCTTCGAGATTTGATAAACAGATACGCATACGCGAAAGAGATTAAATCAATCCTGTACGGAAATAACATGGGCACACTGGCCGAGCAGGTGCTGGCCCTCACAGTAAAGGGAAGAGGTTCTGAGATACACAACGAGCTGTCTGACGGTATAAGGACGATACATGGTCGTGACATCGAAATACTAAACCCATTACGTGATGTTTCTGCCAGAGAGGTGTCACTCTTCTTCGAGTTCCGAGGTTTATTCGAGTTAGAGATTGATGCAAGTTTGAAGGATAACGATCATATCATGAACAAGCAGAAGACCATTAATGAAGTCATCTCAAAGTACTACAAAGTTGTTGATACTGAAGATGACAATATTGTTTCCACTGTGGTGAAGACTGGTGCAAAGCTGGACGAACCTCGCAACTACGATGAGAAGGAATGTGATGTATGCTCTTCGAAAATTTACAACCAACCAACGAGTTGGCTGCGGGATATTACCTGCCACAATTTTGTGGGGCCAGAGAATGAGATGGAACACGAACTTTTGAGAGAATGGAAGGAGGTCAATAAGGACAAGATTGAAGTCATTGAGAAGGCGGAGAAGGCTCCACTCGATATCTGTTATGGTTGTGCCGTGACAGTCGGTGGCAGTGAGGACCACACCATCTCCTGGCCTGTGCGTGACGAAGAATACTCCAAACAAAACATACTCGATGAGTTCATTATAGACAGCGATTCTGATGAGGAGTAATAACTCAACCAGCGAAATCATGACAATTATTTGTGGTAGAATTAGAATCTCACGTAGTTAACGAGCAGCAGCAGCTGCTTAATCGAAATATTCGCGCATAATCATGTAAAATAAGTAAGGAAAGCTACACATTATTGCAGAGAAGTCTGTTATAGCAGATGTATTTGATCTGAGTGTCCGATAGTTGAAGAATGTCGCGTTTTATTCCTGAAGGAAAGAGTAACCTGAAGTCACTTCAGGCGAAGGAGAAAGAGGACTTCAAGAAGTACAAGGAAGAACAGGAAGAGAAAGAGCACCTGTCACTTTATGAACAAATGAGGATGAATTATCTGGTCAAAGAACAGGAGTACGAGGACAAGATCAAAGCTAAGAACCAGAAGAGTGTGATAACAGAGAGAGAACTTGAGTTCTACCAGAAGCTGGAGGAGGAGAAGCAACACAGAGAGACTGCAAGAAAGAGAGAGCTTGATGCAGAAATGGCAAAATTCGAAGAGTGAGTTATGTGTTGATTTGTTCTCATTGAAAAGATACTAACGGTCCTCACAGGATAAAGCGACAGAAGACTGAAACAATAGACTCAAAGAAGGACGAGAAAGCACCTGAGCTGCCCCAAAAGATTCAGGTCAAAGGAATAAAGAAGGTACTAAAGCACAAAGAAATTGCAAAAGATACACCTAAAACCCAGGAAAAAGGTGATAAACATGGTAATGATAGGAACACCAAGAATAAGCCTGAACCAACTGCCACAACGACCTCGTTGGTCTCCGGATACGCTTCCTCTTCTGATTCTGAGTGAGAAATATGTTGATGGAGTGGCCTAACCAATTTTAGTTTTCTTTACTTCGAAAACTCGACTCGACTTTGGGTCAATTAACATCGTTTCCAGTCCCCTCAAACAACAATGATCGGTCTATTTCAAGGAATAATACGCCCCGTTTTGTCTTCTACGGCACGTGCTTCTGCTTTCACCGGTTTTCAACCATCCATTTTCATGAGAACGCTGATGAAGTCACACAAAGGAGCAGCAAAGAGATGGAGAAAAACAGCCGGTGGCTTCAAGAGAGTGAGTTTAACTTGAGATTCCGCGTTTCAGAGACATTAGTACTAACATTTATCGCAGCGTCAAGCGGGAAGAAATCATGGAAACACAGGCTGGAGTCAACGTGTCCTATCCGAAGGTAGTTCAAAGAGAATGAGTAACGATGCACAAACAAAGAGACTAAGAAAGCTCCTACCATACAGCTGAAAGGGCGACGCCGGTAACCTGTACATATATTATTGATCGAATGTTATCGCCCATTTACCAGACTCATGATGTGTCCCTCCCACTCTTTGTAGTCATCTTTCATGCTCTGGGAGCTGAACTGATATCGGCTCACAATCATCGAGCCGGCCTCATCCAGTGTCGCTGGCTCATAAAATGGGTAGTTGTACTTCATACGGAGCTGCTTGAACCAGCGATTGTATTCGATAAGGTCTCGCACGATGTCGATGCTCTGTTGTATTTCTGCCAGCATCAGTCCACCGCTTTGCAGATTCAGCATCGACTTTACAGCAGCGGTCTTTGCTCCAATCTGTTCAGAGAGAGCATAGTGATTCACAACAAAGTAACAGTTGAGGACGAGTCCCACTATGAGGGTCCATTCGTTGACAATCTTGGTGGAGTACTTCTGAAATGTCTCTAGAATATTCTTGACGATTTCACTGTCCAGCTGAAACTTATTACACAGAGAGGTTATTTCCCTGGAGGTCAACAGTTTAAGTTCATCAATTGTAGGCTCTTTCGTAGGTGATCCCTCTTTTTGAAGTTCAGTAGTGAGGTTCTTTGTCTGAGGGGTGGCCGATTTGGATGGAGAGAGTGCTGACGCATCGGTTGCAGCAGCAGCTTCCAGTCGCCTCTGGAAGGAGGTCTTTGTCTTAGATCCTGGTGGTCTTCCCCTGCGCTTCTTCTGCGGAGACGGTGTCACAGGGGTCCCAACTGTGCTGGGATTGGGTCTCTTTCTGGGCGTTGTCTGTGGTGTCTGTGAGGCATCTGAGAGTAAGTTCTGTTTGAAAACACCGAGGAGTGACGATGCTAGCTTGGCTGGCACTGGAAGGTTCTTGAGAGATGGCTCTGGAAGATCTAGTCTATCCTGAAGTCTATCAACAGCGACATAGGCTGCCAGGTGCTGCCTTGCAATCTCCTCTGTTGGCTTGAGGTTGATCTTCTGCTTCGAGGATTGGTACAAATTGGCCGTCAGTTGGAGCAATCTCTCCGGAATTTCCTGTGAAAGGGATGGTACAACATCCCTTATAGCCTTTTCAGCAATATGTGAACTCATTTGACCTATTAACCAGTGACAATGACCAGCTGAAGCGAGGGTCTTTTGAGACCATTATAGTGAATAACCGGAATTGGTGCGCGATAGTCGGAATTCATTCATGTACCGACCGAGATATCAACAAAAAAGTTACCCCGAACTCCATTGGACAGCCCGTCTTGATCCCTAAAAGGAGAATTCCAGCCAATGTTGCGCTCAACTAAACAGCTACGTCTACTTCAGGGACAACCCATTGTGTCTCTACGCAAAATCAGCACTTCTCCAGCCCTCTTCCAGCGCAAGAAGGCCGATGTTGTCCGTCAACAGGAGGAGCACAATGAAATCCCTAAAGAGCTCATCAGTGGTGCCCCAGCAGATCTTGTTACTGAGCGCGTTGTGCGCATCTACAGAGAGGCTAAACCAGCGACACAGAGCGGAAACTACGGTGCACACTTTTGGAAGATTGACTGGGACGTTCTCGGTAAGGGCAACCGTTGGGAGAACGACCTGATCGGGTACCAGAGTTCGGCTGATTACATGTAAGTTAAGCCAAATGGATTTCAGTTTGAAAGAGATACTAATGAGAATCACAGGCAGGGAACTCAGATGAAGTTTGATACCAAGGAGGCTGCTGTCCGTTTCGCTCAGGGTCAGGGCTGGGCCTTTGCGGTCTACGAGCCTAACGAGCGCCACTTCAAGAAGAAGGACTACTCAGACAACTTCTACCACTCTCGTACAAAGCTGAAACACATCAGAACAAAGTAAAAGAGCCTCTTTGCCCACTATTTATTGCCTCCTTTGGCCCACTATTTATTTAAAGTATTTAACATCCAAACACCACTAGATAGAAATCCCTCTGTATTTGTTTTTCGATAACCACAGGAACTTGTTTATTTGACCTTCTCAGGCCAATAAACACGCGGAAAAGAGACTATAGGAGCCCTCTTAAGACCAAGAAGAACACATGTCACACCGAGGCGGACACAGAAACGCACTCCAGGACTTTTTCCCGGACAGATACGCCCACAGACAGGCTAAAAGTGGCGCTGATAGGTATCTTGACGACTCATATGGTCCTCCAAACAGAAGTCGAAGTGATCGCTATCCCAAGGACACGTCTCGTTACAGAGGACCAGAGAGAGGACACAGAGACACGTACAGAAGGGAGAATCACAACCAGGAGAACGTGTATCCCTACTCCCCTGTTCCGACGCGTGATTCAGTTGCACAAGACGACAAAGATAAACAGACTGTTACTCCACAAGGACAGCAGCGGTCTATTTCGGAGCAAGTGTTGACTCCATCACCTTCTGTACACAAATGGGAGACACACGATAACCCAGAGCATCTGGACCAGCAGCACCGCTTGACAGATGAGGGACACTTCAGATATGATGAGACCAAGTCGCAACTGCATAAGATGTGGTGTAAAGCCACATACGATCCAGAACTATCCAAAGACAAATCTAAAGGAACTTCTGTGATTTACAAGAATATTGACCAAAACAACTTAATGCCAACCTCAGACCCTAGAAAATCTTCATCCAAAGCAGCAAAGAGACTTAAGAAGAGACTCATACCATTTGAGAATTTATTACCAACAAGATTCACGTATGACAAGTACAGTGTCGGCCCACCACCGACCACGGAGATTGTGATATCAAATTTAGGCAGAGGTGTTTCTGATGTCTACTTGAGAAACCAGCTGAAGGGCTTCGGCGAGCTCCTCGAAGAGGAGATAATACTTGATACTGAGACTGGTATACCGCTTGGATTATTGAGAATCAAGTTCTCTGGCCCACCTGAGAAGGCGGCGAGAGCTGCTAAAAAGAGTGTGGAGGCTCTTGATAAGACTCAAATGGATGGAAATCTCATAAGGGTGAGGTTGAACAAAGAGGGCAAGATCCTTGAAGAGATGAAGAAGAAAATCATCAATGCAATGAAGGCCAAGAAGAAGCAGACTCCAAAAGTCGAGGAGAAGAAGGCACCTGCTATTCCAACTTATCCAAAGAAAATACTTCAAGCGATTTCAAAGAGACAGCAGGACCAGGAGAAACTTGCTGCCCTTTCTAAACCACCGCCACCACCACCTCAGCATGCAACCAAACCACCCTCTGTGTTACCACTCCCTGCCCTAGCAAAGCCTGTAGCTTCATCAGAAGCTGCTAAACCACGAATTACAGTTCCTCAAGGACTTGTTTCGTATATCAAGGGTCGTTCATTCATATTCCTCGCTTCCAAGTATATCAAGAACCAAATCAATCGTAATGATGTGAAGAAGGCATTGGAGACATACGACTGGACAAGAGTGATAGATGATCCTTCAGGTATTTTTATTGTGTTCAACAGTCCTGAGGAGGCCCAACGCTGTTATCAGCTTGAAAATGGAAAGAAAGTGTTTTCTGTGAATTTGTACATGGAGCTACAACTTCCTGAAGGGTACAATGTGACCAAAGAGGATTACTCTAGCAAACAACGTGACATCGTTGAAGAGGCCACTTCTCTGTTGTCGAAAGAGCTAGAAGATGCATTGCAGAAGGACATTAGAACCAAAATTATTGCTCCCGCTGTTTTGGATTTCCTCAGTATGGACAATTTCCCTGAAATCAAAATCAAGCTAGAGGAGAAACAGAAAGAAGAACAGGCTGCTGCTGATGCGGCTTCTGCAGTTGTGAAAGCAGAACAGGCAGCTGTGCCGGTAGTGAAGACTGAGTCTAACGAAGAGCCTGTTAGTGTATTTTCTCTAGAGAAAGCTGCTTCCAAACTCCCTAGTTTCAGAAAGAAGGAGGGGTCTGTAACACACAGAAAAGAATTCTTAACATCTCCAAAGAAGCTGAAGAAACTGAAACAAAAACAGAAAGACCTTCTTCCATTGAACTACTCCCTCAACTTTGATGAAAATGATAAGAGTGATTCCAGAGAAACTAGTGTTTCTACGCCTCAACTTGAACAACCACACAGTGAGATTTTAGATGGACCGCCTAAGAAGAAACTAAAGAAGTCTTTACCCAAGACCGAAGCCCATGAAATGTACTCTTCGTCATCTGAGGAGGATGACGATGATGAGGCTGTTAACACTAAGGAGTCCACACCAACAACTCCCGAAGACGACAAGATGGATATCGACATCCCTTACAACAAACATGAAGACAGCAAGAGTACTGCTCAACAACCAGAGAAACATGAAACAGCAGAGAATATGGATAATGATCAGGAATCGGCCGTCAAGCTAACTTCCGAGTGGGATAGTTTACACGCTCCTACGAAAACAGATCTTCCGATTACAGTTTTCGAAGAACTTCCTATTGAAAAGCTGACTCTGAATTCCCTCCAAGATTTAGTCAAAGATGATGAAGATCTTGAGCTTTTGAGGGAGCTTTATAAGGACGAGATGATTGAGGAGCCAATCACCAATGATTTAAATTACTGGGCTTGGAAGCAGAAGGAGCTGATTAAGTCATATGAGGAAGGCGCTAAGGGAGTGCTCTCCATTCCTGAATCCCTTGAGAATATCACTGGATCATTCAAGAGTCAAGGCTACACGAAGATTGCTGATGATGTGAAGGTTGATTATCTGCCTCATAGAAAGAAGGTGCATGACCCACTCACAACGATCCAGATCGAGAATGAAGAGAATGACTCCTCCAAGGTTCAGAGTTCCAGAACAAACCGTTCAAACAACAGAAGGTTTGCGTATGAGGTGAGTAATTTCAATGCCGATAATGAGATTTTGTTGATGAACCAGTTGAACAAAAGAAAGAAGCCTGTGTCATTTGCCAGATCAGCTATTCACAATTGGGGGCTTTACGCCCTTGAGCCTATTGCTGAGAAAGAGATGATCATCGAGTACGTTGGTGAGAGAATCAGACAGCAAGTTGCTGAATTCAGAGAGAAGTCGTACTTGAAGTCCGGTATCGGTTCGAGTTATTTATTCAGAGTGGACGAGAACACTGTGATAGATGCCACCAAGAAGGGAGGGATTGCGAGATTCATCAACCACTCATGTTCTCCAAGTTGTACGGCGAAGATCATCAAAGTGGATGGGCAGAAGAGAATTGTGATCTACGCTCTGAGAGACATTGCAGCAAACGAGGAATTGACGTACGACTACAAGTTCGAGCGTGAGACCAACGACGCTGAGAGAATCCGCTGTTTGTGCGGTGGGCCAACCTGTAAAGGCTACTTGAACTGATGAACTTTATAACGACTGTTTAGTTACTTGTTGTTGTTGATAATGTGATAGAAATGACGAATTGAGCGCTGTTTTTGTAGTAGTGTGCGAGTGAAAAAAAAGTGATAGATCACCAGACAAAACCAGCGCTGAACGAGTTCAATGCCCGGCAAAACATGCTGCTAATTGAAGCATATTTGTCGCTATAATTCACTGAAGAGGTGATGATTAACACAAGGATCGCTTTCAATGGACTCAGGCGGGTCTTCTTCTCCAAGATTCGAGCCAATTGGCTCCACACATCGCCTACCAGCTATCAGAAAGAGCCCACAATGACCACCATTTCGCTGTCAAGTCTTCGCAGTACGCCACAGATCTCAGCAAAGGAGGCCGCGGAGCTCAAAAGGAAAGAATACCTCAACACTTTGCCCCCGCTCATGAGAAGCGTCAAGGAGACGATGGACAAGTACAAAGGTTATGTCGTCATAACACAAGTCGGAAGTTTCTACGAGCTCTACTTTGAAGACGCAGTGGAGGTCGCACCGAAGCTGAATATCACACTAACTAAGAAAGTGTTCAAGGATGACGTCGTGGTGCCTATGGCTGGGTTTCCGCTTTCACAACTGGACAGACATTTGAAAGTTCTGGTGAAGGACCTAAAGATGGGAGTTGCAATATCTGAGCAGTTTCGAAATGAGTCCTCGATTGATAATGATCCTATTAAGATTGCAAGAAGAGTCACAAGAGTGATAACTGCTGGGACTCTGGTCGATGAGGCATTTTTGAATGAGCAGGAGAACAACTATCTACTAGTGCTAGACTTTCCGAAGAATGCTCTCCATAGACCAGCAGATCCAGATATCCTGATTGGACTGTCATGGACAGACATGTCTGTGGGAACTCTTTACGTGCAGGAGACTACTTTGGAAGGATTAGCATCTGCTGTTTCGAGAATCAAGCCTTCAGAGATCTTGCTGAACGAAGACCTGCTAGAGCACCACTTGGAGCAAGGTGTGTGGTACCAGGAGCTGATCGAACTCAAGAAGTACTTCATCAAATACCACTCGCTTCCATCCAAACACAAGACACTCGATCTATTCTACGATCTGTTCGATTTCCCCAAGAGTCACATCAAAAGAGCATTCGACGTCTTGTCAGGCAAGGAAGTTTCAGCCATGAAGAATCTCCTGGTATACATTCAGGAGCACTTTCCCGAGACATCCATTGGACTTCAACTACCAGAAAAGAAACTACCCGAAAAGATCATGCAGATAGATTCCAGAACCTCTGACGCCCTAGAAATTAATAAGACGTACAGAGACCAGCTAGCCAAAGGTTCATTACTTTCCACGATCAGAAGAACTGTTACGCAGTCAGGTGCGAGACTGCTGTCACAGTGGTTGGTGGCACCGCTGACTGATGTTGAAGAAATCAATTCTAGACAGAAATTGGTAACCGTGTTTTACGATGACCCTGGGTTCCGAAAGGAAATTGTGAGAAAGTTGAAGGAATCCCATGATATTACCAGAATCATCCAAAGGTTCTCCATGGGAAGGGGTAACATAATGGATCTGGTTCAACTTGCTGACACGATAAATACTTTCGAGGAGATAAAAAGCATCATTCACAACCACATTGCTGAGATTTCTGTTTTGGAGTCCCTCATATCGATACCAGAGTCACAAACAAAACTGGCAGAAGAAATCCTGGAAGACATTGACGTTGAGCACCTGATCACAGATTTGGAAAACCAGGAAAGAGCGGTTAAAGATGAACTACTTCTTCTTTCAAAGGACACCAAAGCTTCCACCACCAACAACTCAAGCGATTCGATCTACGTCGTCAGAAAAACCGCATCTAAAGCATTGAAGGCTTTACATAAAAAACTGGAGTCGCTTCATCATGATCAGGAAGAACTTCAGAATTCATTAAACAGGCTACTAGAACAGGGCTCCTTCAAAGAAGTGTCACTCAAAATCAACCCGAAATTGGGTCACCAACTGTACATAAAAGGTACCAAAACAAGTCAGTTCGAGCTTCTCGATACGATGATTCCTGAGGCGATCCCAACACAGAAGAGCGCATATACTAGGTGGTACAGCTATCCTAAGCTCACTTCCATTGGTCATGCCATAGATGCCACCCAGATAAAGATCCAGAAAGAAGAGGATAATGTTGTTAAGGCTCTGATTAAAAAAGTTGTTAAGCAGAGTATTCACATTCGGGAAATTGGAAAGTTTCTGGACTCACTAGATGTTACGAGCTCCTTTGCGACACTGGCCTCCGAGAAGGGTCTAGTGAAGCCGGAAGTTGACACCACTACGGACCTTGAAATATACGGAGGTCGGCACTTAGTGGTCGAGGATTCTTTGAGAACCGAACTGAAGAGATTCTCCTCAAATGACCTGGTTCTTGACCAAGAGCACTTCGCCTGGGTTATCACTGGTCCTAATATGGGAGGTAAGTCTACTTTCTTGAGACAGAACGCCATTATTGTTATCCTAGCGCAGATCGGCTCTTATGTTCCAGCACAGTCAGCGAGGATCGGTGTTGTTGACAAGATCTTCAGTCGTGTGAACTCCACAGACGACCTGTCGAACAACATGAGCACTTTCATGGTTGAAATGGTTGAAACTAGTTACATTCTTAATGGTGCTACAGAGAGGTCTTTGACTATACTGGATGAGATTGGACGAGGTACTAGTGCAAAGGAGGGAACTGCAGTCGCCTTTGCAACTCTACATCATCTTGTCACGTTCAACAAATCTCGTATCTTGTTTTCGACACATTATGGTAACGAGATCAACCAATTAATAGCCAAGTACCACCCAGACTCCACAGGGTTCTCTTTCAAGAAGGTGACTGCCGCACGCGATGGAAATCAACTGCATTTTAATCGTCAGTTGGTCGATGGAATATCCAAGCAGTCGTATGCGATTGAAGTTGCTGAGAGGGCTGGATTCCCACCAAACGCCCTACACATGGCGAGATCCGTCATGGAGAATACTACCGAATAAAAAGATATAACAAATCTTCATATGTCATTAAGTCATGATTGAAATGAGTTACTATTGATTGTTCCCTGTAGGACCTGGAGGATATTGGTTCCCACCTTGAGGATGCTGTTGCTGCTGTTGGGTCATGAATTGCTGCATCATTATCTGCTGCATTTGTAGAAACTGTTGCTGCATTTGTTGCATTTGCGATGGGTCCATGTTTTGCTGCGGTGGCATTGGGGCCATTGGGGCCATTGGGGCCATTGGAAAGAATTGAGGCATCATCGGAACCGGCTGTTGAGGTTGTTGCATCATGGCTGGAGGGGGTCTGAATGGGGCAGCAGGAAATGGTTGCGAATGGTAAGGCTGTGGCTGCGGGTGGTAGTACGGTTGTTGCTGTGCTGGCTGAGATGGCTGTTGTTCCCTTTGAGCTCTGGATTGATAGCCGAGTGAGACTGGCTGTGGAGGTGGATTATTATGCAGTGGCATAGGTTTATGATTCTGTTGCCATTTAGTATTCTGTCTCGGTTTCTTGGGATCTGTCTGCTTTTTCTCTGAATCAGCTCCTTCACCATCCTGTTTAGAATTCTTCTTTCTCTTCTTGGACTTCTTGTGCTGCATTTCCTTCTCGTCATCAGAGAAATCCTGTTCTTCTTCTGGAATTTCCTCATCATGCCAATTACTGGCATCACTTCCCTTGACTGCCTTGATAGAGTCTGTGTAGACAAATGTCGACTTTGGCACAACATAAAACACCTTTTCCTTTTTCTTATCCTTGAACTTCTCAAGAGCCTCGTCAGAATTGAACTTGACTCTGTACATTGGAAAAGCCACTGGTCCAAAGACTTCATGTAGGTACCCGATCGGAGTCTTATCTTCCAAACATAACATTGATCCTTCCTTCAAGAATCTGAATTCTCCTGAAAGATTGCCCTTCACGACAATGTTTCTGTCCACAATTGATATTATCTCTCCAACGTGTTCGATGGCTTCACTATCGCTGATATTGAAGTTCTCTGGTAGTTCTTGTCCGACATCTTCCACTTCATTCTTAGATTTAATGGGCTGATTGGAAGTTCCATCATCCTCCTCCTCCATAGCATCCACAAACTCTTCGTCTGCTCCATCATCTGATTCTTCTTCTTCTTCACTGGAAGAAGACTCACTAGATGAACTGCTGCTATTCTCGCTATCATCATCCTCATTTTTCTCTGATTTCTCGGGGGCTGAAGCCTTCTCTAAGATTCCATCTAGAAAGTCAGTCTCCTTGCCTACACTATGGATTTCTTCACTTGGGTCCGCCCTGACAGATTCTTCAAGCGCACCTTCTTTCACTCTTGGTTCAGCATCTTCAACATCACTTCGGAAAGTCTGAAGTTGTACTCCATCCTCAACGGCATCATATCTTATTCCAACCTCTTGAGACTTCGAATCTTCGGTGTCTTGCTCTGAACCATGCTCTGTGGAAGTCACACGCTTTTCGATCTTTTCTGGTTCTCCATCTTCTCGGTGAGCTTCGATGTCATCATGTTTTTCCTCAGGTTGTACCACTTCGCCTTCAATATTGGGAGCCACAACAGAGATCTGCTCCTTGAAAGAACTTTCCTGGCTATCGACGGTCTGGTTCTCCTGACCAGACATTCTCCTTGCTTTCTCCTTGTGCGGAACACAATATCAAGCTTCCAGTGAAGGAGCTGTGAATTTTTTATTTAGCGATGAGATGGTAAGGGCACTACTATATAGACGGTGTCATCAAATTATTGATATTAATGCATTTATTCGTAAATCATGTGAACTATCAAGCACGAGATATTCACAAGAGACTTCAGTAAACAATAAAGCTGGGGCCATCGTCAAATTCATGGCTCAATATCTCTGAAGGATTCGACTGATGCATACTGGAGAAGAAGCTCATCAATTCCTCCTCGTGTCTTTGGAGGGTCTCAACTCTTGACTTCATCAGCATCATTTCCAGATCGTGAATGTCATCCAAGGTACACATCTCGTTCTTAACAGGTTGTGTGATAGAAAGTGATTTTCTGGCTGTGGCATCGAGTATTTCAACATCTCCGATGGAGCTGTTGAAGTCAAAGTTTTCCAACTCGAAGTCTCCCGGGTTAGGGAACTTGATTCTTTGATTCTCCATCTTGATCACTGTCTTACTTTTTGGATCACTAGTCTTTTTCCCAGCAGCCTTTTTCTCTTTAGTGACCTTTGTTTGAATGGAGGGCGAATCGAGGATTCCCTGTATTTCATTGACAAGTTTCGACTTCCTAGGCTGTTTGGGTCTCTTCAGTTTCTTTATCAGACTATCCAGAAACCCATTGGAAGATAACTTTGCCCTTTTCGCCTTCCCCTTAGAGTCAAGTGAAGGTGTGGATGTTGCCAACCAATTACTCGAATTCGCCATTAGCTCATCAAGCTCCCTGTTTGCGTTCACCAAAATTTCATAAGTATCCTGGTCATCCAACGACTTGTCTGCCAACAAGCAAGCAAACGCCGACTTGGGTTCTGGTTTCTTAGGTGGTTTTGCACTCTTCTTCGTCTTAACAGACTTTGGAGCTTTTGGAGAGGCTTTGTCCTTTTGTGGTCTTTTCGAACCTCTTTTCGGTTTGGGTGATTTCTTTTCAACTTTCTTTTCAAGAAAGATGACCGGAAGCCTTGGAGATGCCGACTTCGATCCTTTAGGGGGACCTGACGAGTGATTCGATGCACTTGACAAGATGTTCGGTTCGTTCCAATTTGGAGATTTTTCCGGGAGTATCACTGAACTGTCTTCAAGTATCAAAGTATTAGACAGATCCGCAGACTCTGAGTTGTTTTCCACATGACTGTAGTTTGAGGGTGACCTTCCACGAACAATGAGGGGTGGAGTCTCTGTGAAAGCAAGTGTAACAAATCCGGCACCAGCAACGTAACCAACCAATTCGACAACTAGTTTAAACTTCTTGTTATTCGAAGATGGCTTCTTGTAGTTTATAGCAGAGGAGAATTGAATTCTCTCATAGCGGGCTACCTTTGCAATCTTGTCATCCGGGTAGCTCAACAATGCTGGTTCTTGATCTTTTGTTTCATCGGATGGGTCTCTGTCATAGAAGAAGATCTGGTCAAGTTTTGCAATTTTGCTGGAGTTTCTCACGTTAGCGGCATTTCTAATCGTTTCATGCCCTGGAAGTTGACTTGGGACAGCAGGATAAACTGGGGGTGCAAACTGAGGACCTCTGTCACGTTTAGCCGTATGTTGAACTAATGTTACTGGTGAATTGTCTTCAGCGTACTTGGAGACCAACCTCATCCCAAAGTACTCGATTTCAGATCTTCGTTTAGTGACTGGATCAACCGTGTGATATGACTCCCGAAGGAAGTCACCGAACCTCTGTTCATCAAAGTGATAGGCACAAACCAGGGTGAAGTAGTTTCTTTTGTAGCCGATCCAATCCCCATTAACTCTCTCAAACCCTCTATCGATTCTCGGTGTGATTATGGGCACTAGCTCTCTTCCTTTGGAGTCAAAAATCAGAAGCTCTTTAGTAGTCGTCGAGAATTGGGGACCGACTTTGAACTGGAGGCTTGATCTTGGGGCGATCTTTGTCTTCAAATTAGTACTGTTATGTGTGACTGAGCGGTCCGCCGATACGGATGTTATATCTCCAGTCATGACTTCACCAACGAACAGTCGAATCAGTGTCACCGTTGAAGAGCTGGGTAAAAGCTGGGACAGCTCTCTCGAAGAGCCCTTAGTATGGTATCACAGATGCAGCTTGGGTGTTGTAGTGGGGACACAGGCTGATTGGAATGAACTGCTCGATGAACCTTCTGCAAAAGCGCCAAACACCACACAGAACCCAGAGATCTCTTCAATCACCAAATACCAACCAATGAGGAGTCAACAAATGACAGCGCTCAGGTAGTTCAATTTGTGGTTTGTTTTCAGCGGCATACGAAACTCACACAAAAGTGGGAGAGACACAATTTCATGTTTTGCTTGGAGATCTCAAAATGTTGTGGATTTGTGGCAGAGACAAATCACAGCTTCGAAATCGATTCTATGACAGATCTTGCGCACTTCTCGAGTAAATCGTCCAAAGAAGTTCCCTTATTGTTCTTGAAGCACACGATACCTAGCCGCTCTCTTTGTCTTGGATCAACTTCCCCCTCAACATCACCGTCAACGAATAGGTATGAGTGGGCCCTTTGATATGATGGGTAGACAATACTGTCAAAGAACTCTGGTGGATCAACCCAAAAAGTCTCCTGAGTTTGGTAGCCGTTTCTCTCAAACCTTCTTTCTTTTAATGTCTGGTAGGATGCCACAAGGAACACACTGAGATCAAACAACTTGATTATGTCTGGGTCATGATTCAGTAGAAATCCATCGACAAAGATAACTCTCAGGTTTAGTCGACTCACAACAGCATTGATTTTAGAGCGAACTCCTTGCAAAACATCATCGGAAATTCCACTAGTGTTTTGATCTTTGGTGTCGCTGTTATACCTGTTCTCATACTGCTTGGTCTGAGGTGAGAAGTCGCCATGCTCTCTAATGTATGTGATCTCTCCAACGAATGCTTCAAAGTTCAAAGCTTCTGGGCAGTCCCAGTTCTCGAATCCAGACTCTTTATCGACTGGGATCTCATGATCATTTTTGTAGAAGTCGTCCTGGTGTAAAAGAAGGGAGTTGTCCGTCAAGGAGTGGAGTATCTTCGCGATAGTGGTCTTTCCACTGGACGACGCACCGCCAATTCCAATAATCACAGTCTTTCGCGTGCCCATTGTTCAGTCTTATCCTCCCAGAGAGCCACTAACCAGTGAAAATAGCCAGAATTTGTAGATGAACTGAACGATCGTCCTAAATGGGAAATTATCTATTTGCGGCACTTTTGACTGTTTTCTGCCAATCTACGAAGATCGATGTATAGTGGCACTCAGCTCTCCTAAGAACCAACTCCGAAAAGTCACGAAGCGTCGAATCAGCCATGTCCGAGCCCGTCAACGCCAACCCAACGGTGATAGATGAAGCATTTCTTCCTACTAGACAGGATAATGTTGACGCAAAGATACAAGAGAGGGAGCTAAACCACAAGCTGGATGACCTGCTCAACTTGGTTTATGATACGTCAAAGTTGCAAGTGAAGGATGATACGCAGTCTATTGGAAGTGCACCAGGCCTCACAGACGACGAAGAAGAGGAGGATGAGGATCCGATAGATCCCCAGGAGATATTTGATCTCATAGCCCACATATCAGACCCAGAGCATCCGTTGACGCTAGGACAACTGGCTGTGGTGAATTTACCCGATATTAAGGTCATCGATTCTGGACACAAGAACGAGATGGCTGAGGTCGTGGTAAGGATAACACCTACAATCACACACTGTTCTCTAGCGACCCTAATCGGTCTGGGAATCAGAGTCAGACTGGACAGATGTCTCCCAGCTAGATACAGAAAGACAATTCTCCTCAAAGAGGGCAGTCATCAGAGTGAAAATCAGGTTAATAAGCAGCTCAATGACAAAGAGAGAGTCGCTGCTGCGTGCGAGAACGACCAGCTACTGAATGTCATCTCCAAAATGCTCGCTACTTGTAAGTAGAAACTCAATCAAATGAAGCCGTTTTTTTCCCGCATATAAAGCTTGCTCCCAGAATTTTTGATATCGTAGACATGTGTTTTTTTCTTCTAGATCTTTCACCAGTGTTCATCTCCATTGAGAACAGACTTACACCTCTTTGCTCCTCATAGTTTCTCAAAAGACTCAATGGGGTACTTCATTCCTTACGAGAGTCTCAAGAGACTCAAAGAGTACAAATATCAGAGCGAAGACAGATCTATTGTCACTAAGCATGTCCTCAAACCATTTTGGCAGAAGTTTGTTCATATTTTCCCTCTCTGGATGGCTCCAAACGTCGTAACACTCTCAGGGTTCGGGTTTATCCTCATCAATCTCATCACAGTCTTCTACTATGATCCGTTCCTTGTCAGTGACCAGCCTCGCTGGACTTTTTTCACGTACGCGATTGGGCTCTTTCTTTACCAGACTTTTGACGCCTGTGATGGAATCCACGCGCGCCGTACTGGTCAATCGGGACCCCTTGGTGAGCTTTTCGACCATTGTGTTGATGCAGTCAACACTACGTTGTCAGTTATCATCTTTGGCTCGGTTGCTGGGTTTGGATACTCCTGGATTTTGATCATCTCACAGTTCGCAACATTGGCCAACTTCTACCTCAGTACATGGGAGGAGTATCACACTCACAAACTCTTCTTATCTGAATTCTCAGGGCCTGTGGAAGGTATACTGGTTGTGATAGGGTTATTCTTTGCAACCGGTCTCTTTGGACCTGAGATCTGGAAAATCAACTTCTATCAAATTGACTTCACATCTTTCGGCCTCGATTTGGTCGTTCCCATCAACATTCACAATATGTTCATTGCTTTCAGTGCTGTCGGGTTATACTTCAATATTGCCAGTGCCAGAAGAAATGTGGCAGAGTACTACAAGGACTCCAAGAAGTCTCTCGATGCCTACAAAGGGTTGATCCCCTTCTTCAGTTACTACGCCACAGTCTTTGCATGGCTTTCATACAACCCAATCATTGTCGAGAAGTACCTTTTGCCCTTTGTGCTCATGGTTGGTCTTTCCACTGCCTTCCATGTGGGAAGAATTATCATTGGACACTTGACGAAGCAGGAATTCCCTACATCAACGCCATCGAGTTATATCCCAGCTGCCCAGTTCGTCATCTACCTGATTTTAACTTCTTGGGGATATAGCCCAGACTCCATTACCGGAGATCTTATCTGGACAGGTTTTGGGCTAAGCTTGGGTCTATACTCAATGTTCATTGTTGAAATTATCTACGAGATTACGACATTCTTGGACATATACGCCTTGAGTATAAAACATCCCAAGAATGACTAGGCGGTCAACGGTACCCTCTTGACTACACTGTTTAGAGATCTAATAAGAGAGGACCAATATCCACATATCCTACTATAGAACCCAATCAATAGGCCTTGACGAACTTAAGAAACACATTCTCATTATGTGCTAGTATATAGTGGTTTATGTACACGTCAACATGGCAAACTCAACTCGTATCAGTTCACCACTATGACACATTTCAGGCGGTGGCTGGAGCACCGGCTAGCTCAGCTGGGTTTTCGGCACCAGGTGCAAGAATGTCATTGGCACCCTGTTGGAGCTTGAACTCCTTCTCTAGCTCCATAAGTTGCTGCTCGGCGAGGATGGACAGTGACAGAGGAACACCTAGGAGAAGGGCAGAGGTGGTTAGGATCCAAGTGAAGTTACCAGCCTTGGAGACACCGGAGTAAACAGTGTTGTAAGCGGCGCTAGCAAAGCCAGAGATTTGGCCTCTCTGCTTAGGAGGAACAATGTCCTTCAAAGCAATGATTCTCTCGTAGATAGTTTCATCTTCATCGAAGTCGTCTTCTTCATCAGAGTCAGAGTCAGTTTCGAAGTCCTCGTCAACAACTGGAGCGTTCGCTGACGATTGTGCTTGTTGTTCTTGGAAAGCAGCTTCCTGCTCGTCTTCGATTTGTGTTAGCTTGACCATTGTTTTCAAAGTGCTGATGCGCCTCTTAATACCTCCATTGCGGTTGTTCTCGACTTGAACTTTTCGGTGAAAAAAAGCGAGATAAAATTTACCCGGCCTCAGAGACTTCACTTCTGCTTTTGTGTCACTTAAAAACTTTTGAATGTAATGACAACTCAATTTCTTAAAAGCCGCACAGGTTGTCTGCAAGAAGAGAAACCAATATGATTGATCAAAGTGACTGAAAGAGAGTGAGAACTGGTAATGTCGCTGGTATTGTTGGATTTTCTGAAAAGAAGTGCCTCATTCGCCACTAAATCCCTCGACAATCCACATGGACTCTCATTGGATCTTTCCTACATCACTGATCAGTTCTTGTGTTGCTCCTTTCCTTCATCCAGTTTTCCTACCCGATACTACAGAAATGACATAGAGGACTTAGTCAAATATCTCAACTTGGAGCATGAAGGGCATTGGAAAATCTTCAGCTTGAGAACGAAACACCGTCATGAGTACGATATGAATGCCGAGTATTTGAAGGACAAGATCGCGTGTTTCCCGTGGATTGATCACGAAGGACCTCCTTTCACTTATTTGTTAAGAGTCATAGACTCTATTGGCGACTATATTGATTCGGATAGGAGGAATGTTGCAGTTATCCACTGCAGAATGGGGAAGGGAAGGTCTGGTTTGATTGCTGCGTCTTATCTCATGTACAAGAGAGGAATGCCGAGACAAGAAGCTGAAGACTGGTTCACAAAGCGCAGAATGATACCCGGATTTGGCGAAGGGATTTCAATCAAGTCACAAATGAAGTACAGTGAATATATGGAGGTGTATTGTGAATCAGGGAATGTATACAGACATGTTTCGCTATCGAAGCTTAGGTTGAGATTCTTTGGAACAAGCTTCGATTCCCGCTCCTACCATGTCGACCTTTCGATTGGTGGATATGACACTTCTGAGAATATCATCGGGCCAAATGATATGAAACACCACATGAATGATGTTGCGAATGGTGTTGTCGAAGTCCAGATTCCCGAGTCTGACAAGTACACTGATATACGAGTGGGACTGACTATGAGTGTGTTTGGTGTGAGGCTAACAAGTGTCTACCTCTGGTTCAATCTATTTTTCGAGGAAGGCCTATCGAAAGACAACATACGCTACTACAGGTGGGAGGATTTTGATGGATTAAAAGGTACAGGTAAGAGAGGAATAAGGCTCTTCGACAGGATTGAACTACACTTTTGAGCTCCTCAAATTGTTGATTTTAATGCTATCCCCCCTTTCTTCCTGAGTCTATCTTTAACCAAACTCCATCGACAATTTTTTTCACAAGATCTATGGCGCCACCTTCATCTGACGATGGCTTCAAAAGCTTGGTTGAGTTGACAGTGTATGGACTATCTATGATGACTTCGTCTAGAACTATGATGGAGTTTCCCTTCCATCTTACGTTAGGAACAGTCTTGTAGACTGCGTTGAATACCTGCTGGCCCTCTGTACTGACATTGACGTTTCGCGTGAGCTTGAAATCTTGTGTTGCTTTTATGTTTCTCTGCACTATCTTAGGGATTTGAGATGTATCGATCCTTGATATCTTTGCGACCTTAGCTTCATCAATCTTCTTCTGCAGGATTTCCAAGTTCTTCACATACGTGGTTTTAATGAATCTGTAGTTGTAAGCTTCCCCAGTTGGCGTCTGAACAGGTAGTTGCAGTACAATGAGACCTGACTCTGCGGAGTATGAATAAATGGTTCCCGTGTATTCTGTGTCAAAGGTGTTGGTGATCTTGACACTAATCATGTCTGTTAGTAAAAGCGACACAAGGTTCACCGAGCAATCCCAACATACGACAACCCAATCACAGACTCAAACGCCTTAAGCGCAGTGATACCAGCCATTGTCAACACGAGCACCAGCCTTTGAACTCTCGACGACAACGAACGCGTAAAATCTCCGACTTCACTTTAAATGGTCCTTTGTCTGTTTTGGGGGAATACCGAATCGGGATGTTCGGGTGTTTGGTCTGTATCAAAGAGTCAAGTGCATACCGGAGCACTAGCCGCCAGCGAAGCAACAGCAGCCAACCAGCGGGCCCTTTTCAGGATGATCTCTAAGGACGCAGAGATGTTCGAGAAGGCAAACATTGTGGACATTGGTCTCCAGCCGAATCAGTCCACACCACGCAGAAACTCAGCTGGCGACCGGCTCGCCCCACCTCCAACATCACACCAGCCCAACGGCACTCCAGTGGAGTCCTCACCGCCCATTGAAGAAGAGATCGAAGGATTGAGCATTGACGAAGTGGATAAGCCTGATAACAACATCATAGTCGATGAGGCGTACCAGAAGTCACTTGATGAACGCGCCAGTCAGTTTAGCAGCAATGGCAACAATGGCAACAACACCAATGCATTCCCTCCAGTGCCAAAACCAAAGATCAACTACGTACACTCAGATCAGTTCTCTCTACTTGAAGAGCTGGAGCAATGGTTTACCGCTAACGAAGTGTTGAAACTGCAAGACTACCAGAAAGTGTATGATTCCAGATTCAATGTCAACTTCTATCCTTTGGGCTTTGACGAGAAGGAAGACATGATCAGCGAATTGATTACCACCACCAACTCGGCAAAGGATAACATCAACAACATGGAGTGTCTTGTGTCTATCGCAACAGGGTGTTATGAGCAAGAGATTGATTCTAGTGAGGTACTGAAACAGATCAAAAAGAACGTTTCTGTAATGATACAGTTAGGTATCTTTCCTTGGCTAGTTGACACCCTTTTGAAGCATTTTGATATTACTTGCACCAGATCGTCTCCCAATGACTACTCCTCAAGAATTGTGTTTCTTTCAACTACGCTCCTATTCATCATAATGTTGGTGCTGCTTGAGAATAAAGCTCCATCTGATTGCAATCATATCATAGAAGATCAGATAGATTCCTCGAACCTTTTGGTTTTGCTGTTTCGTTTCATCGATCAGTGGAGATGGAACAATAGAGCTAGCATGAGAATCAGGAATATCATAATGCTGTTTTCAAAAGTCTTCAAATTTCACATAGGGGACCTGGAAAGAAGGGACAGGGCTAAATCTTTTATCGAGAAGAAGCTTCATTTGACGAAACATGGTGACGATGATCCTAACAAGCTAACGGCTTCACCGATAGACTTCCATACCTATCGACAAGAAATTTCAACCAGATACCCTTCTTTTGAACCTCCACCATCCAAGCTCCCCCAAAACTTTGAGGACAACAGTTCACTAACTCAGTTCATTTCAATACCAAAGAACCAACCACCGAGATATGTTAGCCACACCGGAAATGAACCTCCAAATATCCACATTGCGACACCAGCTCCGTCTCCATCCACTAGCCCTATAACAAACGGTGTTCCTAAGAACCCTAAAGGCAAACGCATTCCACAAGCAAACCAAGTTTACCCTCTGATTTATCCAACAGAAAATTTACTAGATGTTGCCGTTCCTAGGAGTATTCAGGAAGCCACGGATTTGTTTGTCTCAAGAGTAAGGGACAAGCTTCATTTAATCCAAATGTGGGATGAATTCGACCACTTTGTGAAGCAAGAAAGGGGATGGGTGAATTCTTTGAATGACAGCGATGAACGTTTCAATTACTCAAAAGATATTGACCCTGCCTTTACTGAGGAAATAAAGTCCCTGAATCGCATCGAGAAGTTCTACAGCGGCGTGTTGCCATACTTATCCTCTGTTGTTCACGTTTTGGTTGAGATTATCAGTAGTTCTCAATCTGACACTGCTACAATAAAGAAATCCAATTTTGGAAAGAACGAGCAGATGTTTAATCTGTTGAAGGTGAAGGCTTCACTCCTTAGGGAATCTTCGTACATCTTGCTGCTGATGTTGAAATGGTTCAAAATCAATCATGTCTTGAAGTACGAGCACTTAGCCTGCCTGATATTCGATTCAGATTATTACAATGTTTTGATCCAATACCTCAAATCTTTTAATGATGAATTGTTGGACAGAATCCACAACACTGGTCTGCGTCATTCAGTGACAGACGAGAAGGTCGATGATTACTTCTGCTTCACACTCTTCAATCTTTTGAACATTGCATCTAAAATCACCACGCAAAAGACACAAAGAGTTCTGGATCTGTGCGACAAAGACATCTCTTCTTCACTTAGACAGATATTCAGCTTTGAGAACCAAGACCTCTGGCGACCAACCCTCAAGATGATAAAGGAAATCGCTCCTTTGAAAAGAAAGCAGTGGAAAGTCAAGAACATGGATCTAATCACACTGGTATACTTGCATGGTGGTACGAGCTTGAGGGATAATTGGTTATCAGGAAGAGATGTTGATGCGGAGGTGAATGATCGCTATGGACAAGAGATAGCTCTTCGTGCTCTGATCCAGTTCTACAACATGCGAAATTACAGTACGGCCATGAACCTGTTAGGTTACAAGAAGAATGATTCCAATTTCTTCACAAGGGAGGCTGAGTTCCTCGCTAACGACTTTTGACACTTTAATGAATGACATAGACAGCTCTGTGGCATGTATCCGTCTTTCTCTTTTTCGGTAAAATTTAGAATTTCCTAATCAGGAAGTCAACCGTCCTTTTGAAATGTAAACAATAAGGAAACGAAAATAAACACCAATTTACGTTTCGTATCAGACGCGTTCTTCCTTCTTGTCGTCATTGTTTCGATGCCATTGGACTCACTATTAAAGGTGTTCATTCACCGGATTGTGAGGAACTTGTCTCCGGCCGCTTTTGACGCGGATCAGACCGAAGCGCTCTTTGAAGAGTTGGTACATCAGATCGAGACTGGTGCTGAGTCCAACAACAATTACAATCTCAACGAGGTGCTCACCGACATACAGACGAGGATCTCGTCGAATACGTGGTTGCAATTCCAGAGAAACTTAGAGCAGCTTCTCAAATATAAAGATCAGAGCACTGTCGCGAGATACCTGATACTTCTCAAGAAACTCATTCTTAACGAACAAGTACCCAGTGCCCCACTACCAACAAATTCAGCAAACCTCCAGGGAATTTATGGGTTTGATAGCTATCAAAGAGACAGTTTTATTGGCAGTGAGTATCAGCACTCAGTACATGCGCAGACTGTTGATTCATTCGAGAATGCTAATTTTGATCGCTTCTCTGATAGAAGGTCTGTGTACTCAGTTGCTCCCACTGCCAGAGAGACACGAATGCAGTCGTTCCAAGAGCTTCTAGCTCCGTACCTTGAGAACCAGCTTTCTGAGGCAGATTTACTGAGATCGATACCCTACACTTTAGCGGGGACTACATCTGATGTCTTGGTTCTTGATGGGCGAAAGATCACTCTACCAGAGAATATCACGAACGGTCTCAGCGGGGAACTTCATATGGTGCTAGAAATCGGATTGATTTATCAAGAACTCACCAAATTTGTCCAAGATCAGAGATCATTGAATAATAACTCTCAGACAAAGATAGCAGCATTAACCTTCATTCAGGATCAGCTTGACGAATACTTGGGGTTGATAAACCAACTGGCTTCCAGTGGCAGCTTTACTATTAAGTCAGTTTACTCAGATCTATTTGACGAGCTGATCAAACTAAGATTCGTCAATTTCATGTCGACGAAATTGAATTCCTTGTTGAGCTACGAGGTCCTTTCCACCCTTTACTCTTTCTCCAGACATGGTGACTCTACGATACGCCAATGTGCCCTGGAGTTTTTGAGGTACTGTGTTTCAACATTCTCCACGTCTATATTGGAATGGCTGTTCGAGGGTCACTTGCATCAGAGTTTCGAAGATTTTTTCATCACTGAAGAGAAATCGAAATCGTTCTCTTTCCAGTACAACCGTGAAAGGCTTCCGAGTTTCTTCAGCTACGATCTTTCATTGAAGATCTATAACATTGGACTGACAAACAGGTTCCTGAAACTCTTTTGTAAGGAGACGAAATGGACTAACGAGTTCTGCAATACGATGAAGAGTCTGTTCGAGAGAGAGAGGTTGAAGTCAAATGAAAATGATGTTGTATTGTGGAACAGCTCAAGCACACACCGCCTGATTTCCAAACTCCACAACGAGATTCTCAATTACTTCAACCATGTCGTTTTCAACAAGTTCCGTTATTTCGATGCCATTACTGCCTTAAAGGATTATTTGCTCATGGGACGGGGAGATTTCATTGAAAGCTTAGTTGTCAATGGAGCAGAAGTTCTTAATGAACCATCGAATTCTCTCTCAGGGTACCAGCTGTCAAGCTTATTAAGACAATCGGTTATGAAGACGCGGTGTCGTTATGAACTGAAGCAAAATTTCAACGGTCTGTCACTCAATAATCTAGATGCAAGGCTACTTTCTGTTGGGCATGGAAACATTGGGTGGGATGTTTTCACTCTAGACTACCAAATTGACCCTCCATTAAACCTGGTGTTGGATACAGAGGCTGGTGACTTCAAGAAGGATTATTTGAGGGTCTTCAACCACCTCTGGAGAATCAAAAGACTAGAACACCTTTATTCAGAAGTCTGGAAGGAAACGAAGTTCTTCAAGACATCTCTCAAAGACAAGAGGTTCAAAAGGTTCAAACTGGTACAGAATTTTTTCTATTCGTTCATCAAAACCATAAAGAGCTTCATTTTGAATGATGTGATTGAATTGCAGTTTGATAGATTCACTACTAAATTGAGGGATGCATCCCAAACAGATTCTTATGAGCTGGCCAAGGGAAGAAAGAATATGGTGTTCCTTCAGAAGATATTGAAGCCAAAGGATCAGTATCTTCAGGAATTGAACGGGTCAGACACAAACTATCAGAGACTTGTACACGACTTCAACGAGTTCACTTTTGACGGGATCAAATCGACTCACGAGCAGTATTTGGAGTCAATCATGAAGCACAAACTGGTCAATGGGACCAGCTCATCTAGCCATGGGAAGCTTTCCGGTAAGACCTACGTCAGCCAGTTGAACAACTTAATTAACATTGCTTTCAAATTCATATTGGCCATGAAGGAACTGCATTCCGTGAAGTATGACTCACAACAGTTTCCAACCGATATTCAAATGCTGAGAAGAGAGGGCAACATCTACGATAACCTTCTAACGCTGTTTCAGGAGTTCAACGCTGGGCTGAAGGTGTTCGTTGACGACCTGAATAGTGATGACGAGATGGAGCTAAGATATCTAGGAGTGTCGCTGAATCAGTAATGCGAATAATAGACGATCTAATATTTAATATAGCTTGTTGGCGGATCTGTAGGTTTGGGAAAGTTGAATATGCGAAATGTGGAGAAGAGAATAAAACGGTTTCTCGGCGCTCGGCGGAGAAGAATTTGTCTTGACATAAAAAAAATGATCTAAAGGCCAGACCAAATAGGAAAGACCAATATTATTCATCCGTTCAACAGATACTGAAAGGTCAAGTGTACTATTTGATAATAATCACTCGGGTAAGCAGAAGCTGTGGTCTACTGTCTTTCAAATTAAATCTTTGAACTGCTGACCTGAAAGGACATTCTCGGTCATGAAGGAAACAGACGCAGGCGATGCCTCTTCACTGGTATCACTAGATACTGTCTCCTCGAATGAAGGGTCACTCAAACCACAGAACTCCAGCCAGATACCGAAGCCCGTGACTGAAAGCCACTTGGGAAATGAGATCAGGAAGATATCCTCCAGAGTACGCTCTTTGAGAGACGAGCTTCTTGAAGACAGGGAGTATTCGACTGAAGAACTTGAGCAGACTCTGCGCAGGGAGTTCTCTGTTGACGATGCCCTCAGACTCCACGAGTACAGATCAAGGATACCAGATATCGAGGAAACGATTTCAGAACATGGTGAAGAACAGCCCACAAATGTTGAGAAAGTCTACACAAATAAGTCTACTGGTGAGGTCGAGTACCCACCAGATGGAGGCTATGGCTGGGTCTGTGCTCTTTGTGCGGCAGCAATTCAGTTCTCAGTCTGGGGTAACAACAGTGGGTTTGGAGTGTTTCTTGCCTTCTATATCAACAATGACGTGTTTCCAGGGGCAACGACGATGGACTTTGCTTGGATCGCAGGTCTTATTGTGTTCAATGCTCAGATATTCTGTCCACTGGCGATGATATCTGTCAAGATGGTGGGATTTAAGACAACTATGAGCATTGCATGCGCCGTTCACTTCATTGCATATCTTCTAGCCTCTTTTGCTACTCAGATATGGCAGTTGTACGTATGCCAGGGCGTGATTGTTGGCATGAGTTACTCGTTCATGTTTGTCCCTGCGGTTTCTATTATCCCTAGTTGGTTCTTGAAAAGAAGAGGCCTGGCCTCTGGAATAGTGATGAGCGGTACTGGAATCGGCGGTGTGTTTTACTCACTGACCATCAATGCGGTAATTCAGAGGACGGGTGACCAAAGATGGGCCTTGAGAATGATTTCCATTATTACAACGGTGATGGTCGCACTTGCCATCACATTCATCAAGCAGAGGAACCCACCACCAAGGCAGAAGCTGACTTGGGCCAATTTCAAGGCAAACTTGAAGGCGATGTTCGCTCTCAGCATTTTGAAAGCTCCTAAGCTATGGTACATTACTATTTGGTTCTCATTCATGATGCTTGGCTACAATCTTGTGGTCTTCTCATACGCTGCTTTTGGAAGATCGGTGGGACTCACTGCGCACGAGGCATCTGTACTGACTGCACTGCTCAATGCTGGACAGGCCCTTGGACGTCCATCGATGGGCTTTGTCGCGGACTTCGTCTTTGGCAGAATCAACTATTCGATGATGCTGAACATACTTATTGTTATTTGCATATTGGGATTCTGGATGAATGTGAGGAGTTTTGCTACCCTGATAGTGTGCGCTCTTATTCTTGGATTCATATTGGGCGTTGGTAATGTCATGAACCAAGTCTTGATTGCTGACTCTTTCGAGCCAGAAGAGTTTGCTGCAGCCTGGTCTACCCTGAATGTTGTAATGGCTTTCTTTATATTGTTTGTTGAGGTGATCGCATTGTCGCTTACAAGGGACTCGCTGTCAAACCCCTACCTGTACACACAAATATTTGCTGGTGTAATCTGCTTTGCGGCACTCCTTATTATAGCTCCACTTAGAGAGTGGAGAGTGAGGCAAGTGCTACACTCTGAGAAGAAGAGCTTGGAGAGTCGGCTAGAGGATATCGAAGGACGTGCAATCTTAGGCATTGGTGAGAAGGACAACAAAGGCGAAGTCTCAGAAAGGCTTTCTCAGATTGACGAGCTTTTGAAGCCATCTTTTGGTTCTTTTCTTAGAAGACTATATCACATCACCAAGATTTGAATGAACAAGACGACTAATTCACGATCTTAATATTGTAGACGGTTGGGTGTGATCCAGTGTCTGTTCCCTCAAGTGAGACCCTTTCGGTAAACAAAGCGGAGGCGAAGTATGGCGGCCGGAAAATCTCCACAAATTGAGACATTATATGCAAAAGGGTTCTTATTAATGAAAGTAGCTGACAGCTGTGAATAGTGATGGCTCCTCGAAACTATGAACAGACTTGTGGTCTCTGTCATTCCCTCTTCCTTTCAGTATTAGAGTGAATCCTACTCTAACGGATATCGACAATGAGCTTGTCGGCCAGACAAGGCGCAGGTATTGTGATTGAGAATTCACACACCAACAACAGTACAATAGACAATGAGAAGGACCAATTTGTCACAGAGAAAGCAGTTTCGATTTCTGAAGAAGACTACGTTGCCCCTGATGGTGGTTATGGCTGGGTAATTACAGGTTGTTTCACACTTATCCAATTCAGCACCTTTGGAGCACACGCCGGCTCAACTTCTGTCCTCTTGGCCTTTTACCTGGATAACGATGTCTTTCCTGGTGCGACAAAGCTTGATTTCGCTTGGATAGCTGGTATCGTGCTCTGTCTGGCTCAGTGTAACACACCACTGGCACTGCTGTCCTCAAGAGTTTTCGGCTTGAAGAAGACAATGCTCAGTGCCGCTGTTCTATTTCTACTCGGGAACTTGCTGGCTGCACAGGCTGCAAAGATATGGCACCTCTACTTGACTCATGGATTGCTGGTGGGACTGGTATTTGCTCCGATTGTGGCCCCAATGACGCCGCTCATTCCTAGGTGGTTCATGAAGAAAAGAGGTCTAGCTATTGGGTGCTCTTTATCTGGTACGGGATTAGGTGGTCTGGTATATTCATTCGCTACCAATGCTGTTATACAGAGGACAGGAAATCAAAGATGGGCCATAAGAATGGTAGCAATTACAACCTTTGTTGGGATACTGTTTTCCGTCATCCTGATTCGAGAGTATCCACCCAACTTTAAGCCTGAAAAGAAGCAGAAGATATCATGGCAGTCATTCAAAGCTGACTTGAGTTTCATGTTTGATACTGAGTGCTTGTTTGATATTCGGTTCTACTATATCCTTACTTGGTATACACTTTCCTTCTTTGGATATTGCCTGTTGGTTTATTCCTTTGCATCGTACGCTACGGCCTTGGGATACACACAAACACAAGGATCAACCCTTGGAGCTATACTAAACGCATCTCAGATCATTGGAAGACCCTTGATAGGTCATGTGGCAGACAGGATAGGGCGAATCAATCATTGTGCACTGTTGTGTTTGATTTCAACTGCCCTTGTGTTGGCGTTCTGGATGAATGCCAATTCTTACACTGCTCTGATAGTGCTATCGCTCTGTTTAGGTTTTGTCATTGGGGTGGGAAATGTGATGAACTCAATTCTCATGGTGGACACATTTGGTCAGCCACTGTTCATATCGGTCCTGTCCTACATGTACATTGCCAATAGTCTGCCAATTCTCCCAGTTGAGGTGTCAGTACTAAAGCTGAGAGATGATACGCTTTCAAATCCTTACCGATATTGCCAAATATTTTCTGGAATAATCTTCTTTGTGAGTGCATTCTCTCTGCTGCCTTTGAGGGAGGATGTTATCAGAAGAAAGCTGCAACAAGAAAGAATGTGGAATGAACGATTGTGTATAGAAGGGGATGAAGGGGAAGAAGTGAGACACAGGATTCAATCGACTGAAGGATTGCTTAAAGAGAATCCCATAGGTTATATCAGAAGAGTATTCTACCCAGCGAGGGTCTGACCCAGTCTTTGAAGATTCTTTGAAGTAGCTGGAAATAAACAGAACTGCGCTAGAGCTTACTCGCTATATGTAGTAGTGATTGTTGTCATAGTAACCGAACATGCTGACTAAATTTGACGAATCGGGAAAAAGGTAAACACTCGAAAACAATCCAAACAAAAACGAGGGAAGCACACAATTCACACTCCTTGCTGGAATAGTTTGTCTGATCCTAACCCCATTCAAGTTTAGAGTCTGTGCGATACTCAACTAATAAGTCATGAGCAACGAATGGTCAAACTTGATACAGATACCGGAGTCTGAGAGCCAGGTTACAACACCTTTAAAAGCCAGAAACCAACAAACAGAGAGCTTACAAAACCTGCATCAACTCAAAAAAAGAGGACCAACTACCCCATTAACCCCGTCTCTAATACAGAAGAACATTGTCAAGAAGCAGATGCTTGCCAAAGGCCAGATGGATGCAGACGCGATAAGCGCAATCAACCCCCTAGATACCAATCTCGAGAATGGCGAAACTAAGGCAGGACATGAAGTACAAGGGTCCCCTAAGAACAAGCGCATTTCAACACTTTTCCATCCCACCAATGAATCCAGTCAACAGATAACGCCGAAAGTTGCCAAAGGTATTAAACTTGCTGTACGGGACCAGAAGAAATCCAGACTTCACATATTGAGACAATCGGAATCTGGTGTTGGAAATACCTCAGTTAATAGCGATGGGGACTACAGTGAAGTTTCAACGATCGCAGGAGATACCCCAAACTACAAACTTGACAACAACTTGATTTACTACAAGAACGGGTATTATATTGAGGGCGATGTTGATGACTCTTTTTATGACTTAGGAAGGGAGAACATCATACAGACGAAAGAGTTGGCGAGAGTCAAAAATGTATTGGAGTTCATGAAGCTGGAAAAGGAGTTTGAAAATAGCGATGTGAACTAAGAATCAGTTGTTTGTATTTGTGGATTTGTATCATTTCAAAGTGTAAATTGGAAGCAAACTTGGGGTAGCTCGGTGCAAGACCGTGTGATAGTTTCTATTCATGACCAGCAGAGATAATCGCGCATATTTCAGCCGCAGTCAGTCTATCTGAAGACTCGTATACCATCATCTTCTTGAATACTTCTCTCAGGCTGGAATCTGCGCGTGGTAGAATCTTTTCGACATCTTTTGGTTCCGATTTGACAGGATTTAACCTGGAAAACGTCGATGACTTTCTAGCTTCTGGCCATGAATCTAAATCAGGCGTTCCAAAAGTGTTAAAAATCAATGACGCGAGTCTGAAGTCGCCGAAGTCGTCATTATCAAAGACAGGCTTGAAATGCTCACTAAAGATGAGGGAAATAACGATCCCAAATGCCCAGATGTCGATTCCATATGAATAGTCAGCAATGCCAAAGATCAATTCTGGCGCACGATAGATTCCAGTTGCAACGTCACAGATCTTCTTGTCAGGCTGTTCCTTACCGAAGTTTGATGGAATCTTGTAACTGATCCCAAAGTCTATTATTATTGGGTTGGGCTCGAAGCTTTGGAAAAGGATGTTCTCTGGCTTTATGTCACGGTGAATGATTCCATGTGAATGTAGGAATTGCAAACCCTGAGCTATTCCTAAAACGATTTGCTTCGCCTTTTCAAGGGGCAAATTGCTGTTGAGCTCTGGTTTCTCCTCGTGTGTGTTTGAAGTGCTCCCAATTCTAGCGTATGGATTGAAGCGCGGTCTGTTCTTTGTAGCGTGGTTCTTTAAATAGGTGTTTAGAGTGTGTGGATAGTAGGGGAACACGAGCACCAGATCCTCTAGATCAACAACAAACGTATCGAGCAATTGAATGGTGTGAGAAGGCGAATCACTGTCTTTCTGAAGTGCGTTGAGTTCCTGGAGCAGCTTGACCTCATCGCGTGCACTGTGGGGTGGGCGGTCCTCGTCCGGTGTTGTCACCTTGAGCGCTAAATAAGCGGAATCAGCGCTCTTTCTCGCACGGAAAACGCTGCTGGAGCGACCACTGGAAATGAATTCACACGAGTGAAACCGCGAGGAAAGTGACATTGGCGCTGGACTCCTTGAGCTAGTCGGCGGCTAGTTTGGTTTGGTGATGCTGATTGTGCCAAAGAGAACTGAAAAACAAAGCATGAAAGGAAGAAAAGGCACAAGGCGAATATAACACAGATTGAGAAAGCGCAAATGAATTATGCTGAAGAAAAGGAGTTACAAATCTCCAAGTCAATTGAGAATGAGAACGTCGAATCGCTCCGTCTGGCTGCTAGTACTCCAGGTGGGCTACTAAATGGGAGAATCAGAAAGAAAGCATGGCCGCTACTGCTGGGACAGCTCGACGAAGAGTCAACTGACTGGAAGAAGCTACCTACCCACAAAGACGAGCAGCAGATTGAACTGGATGTCGATAGATCCTTTGTATACTACCCGGTCAACATCACACCTTCACTGAAGCAACTGCGGAGGGAACAATTGAAGCAGGTGTTGACCAGATTCTTCAGAAACTACGTTGAGCTATCTTACTACCAGGGTCTCCATGACATCGCCTCGGTAATCCTTCTTGTGTTCGAAGATGAAGAGTCTTCATACAAGTTTTTCTCTCATTTTGCCCTGAGGTTCCTTAGAGACTTCATGATGCCTTCAATCAACTCCACCGTGAGGACACTGCACTTAATTCCTGAACTATTATTCAAAGTGGATCAATCCTTCTATACCGATCTCGAATTTGGAGCTGAAACTACGCCGTTCTTCTGTTTGTCTCCCATCATGACCCTTCTTTCTCACGATTTGAGAACACTGGAATCGGCCACATTGGTATTTGATCAGATCCTCGCCTACCAGTCCATTGATGTACTCTTCATCCTCTACATCAAGCTGTTGCAACTGAAGAAAGGTGGTATTCTTGAGAAAGTATCTGAGTTTTCCAATGACACCACTGATAATGATAACAAAGATCTGATTCACTCCATCCTGTCCAAATCTCTTGACAGTCTCAACTCTGATAATATAAACGATACTCTCACGAACCTTCCTAGCGACTACAGAAACTACCCACTACGAAAGTGCAAAACTTATAAGAAGCTGGATCGCTACAGCTGTCTAAAGGTTAACTCCGCACCACCAAGAAAGTCCTATAAGGAAGTGATTAACCTACAGGTTATACAGGCCGAAAGACATGCTTTGGCTCCACTGCGCAACATTATCCCTTCCTTTGGTGCCGACAGATATCACCTGGTGAAACTTACAGTAACGATTGGTATTATAAGTATTCTAGCCAATTTGTTGCTACATAAGAAAGACCACACGGGTACCTTGTCGCCCTATATCAGCTTTGGTAGGCATTTTATCAACAATGGAATCGTTCAGCCCTTCGAGGACTACTTTCACGGCTTCGCTACACATCAGCAACCATAGGCGTTGATAGACATTGATACAAAGCTTTTCATTCCAGACCGACATCGTAAATAAACACGGTCTCAGTGCTCGACCCCTGCCAACCTCTGTTTCCACTTGCGCTGATCATATATCTGTAAGTGGGATCAAACTCAACATCAGAAATCACACCACCATGATGGCCAGGTATAATCAAGAACGGTGTCTTCTTTGACGATTCAGAAAGGCGTAGGTCATAGATTCTGATATTATCATGAGAAGCACAGAGCAGGTGGTTGTTATTTGGCAGTGGCTTCACGACCGTGACAGCGCCAGAAACCTGGGGGAATTTCAGGAGTTTTGACACTTTCGATTCGCCAGAGGAGGTGAACGGCATCTTAAGTGAGAATTCCTCAACAGTGCTGTTTCTTCTTCCCGCATAAATACAATCGCCATCTTGCGACCAGCATGCAGATACACACCATGGGGGAGTTCCCTTTGGTGGCTTAAACTTCAGCACTTGTGACCCCGCTCTCAGATCCCATACACTTATCACACCGTCCATTGAGGAGGACAGGAATACGTTATTATCCAGTTGTACCTGGCCGCTGTCGCTTGTGCTTGATGAATCAATTTCTTTAGCCTTCGTGATTTCCACCCCACCTTCGACTGTAGTCCCTTTGGTGTCCTTTTCATCATCCTCATCTCCAAACAAAGACCCCATGTCGTCGTCATCGTCGTCGTTAGTTGATTTGGCGTGTTGTTGTATCTCTTCCAGCGGAATCCCACCCAGCGGTCTGTATTCCAACGAACTGATTTGTCCTGTGGAATCTTTCAGCTTGTGAACAATATTACCTTTGTTCAAATCATACTGGTTTATAAGTTTATCCCAACTACCTGATATGAACTTATCCTGGTCACTGTTGAGTCTTAACACAGAAACAGTATCGGTATGCTCTTTGAAATGATGGAATATGGTGCCCTCTTCATGTCTGACAGACTGCATATTGATTCCACCTGTTGATAGGCCACTCAACAACCACAGACAGTTTCTTTCGACTTGTAGAGAAAACACGGGGGAAAGATTCGGTGTGTATGTCTCCTTCGGTACTTCTGACCTCTTTGTGGGTATTTCATTCTCCCAATATCCCACAAGTGAGCCGGCGTTAATCACTGAGTCCACCATGGAGTGTTTCTGTGCAGTTGTGAGCTGAATTTCACCATCAATTGAACCAAAAAAGTCGTACTTCCTTATGTAGCCATCATCGCCGCCTGTGAAGAGCCACTTGGAAGATTGTGAGAGCGTAATCGCGTTTATTCCACCAGCGTATGGAATTCCAACAGACGGTACTATATCAAAGCCCTCGGCTAACTTCGCCTTGAGAAGAAGGTGGGCATAGTGGTGCTTCAGCCTGGACTCATCATCAGCTATCACAGGCTTTTCCTGTCCATTGGAAGCTTCGACAGTATCGCTAGAGGGTTTCGCTCCTTCCACGTCTTTCATTTCATCATCCTCGTCCTCTTCGCCTTCTGCGTCCTCGTCCTCTTCATCTTCACCATCGTCGCCGTCTTCCTCGTCTTCATTGTCGTCTTCATCATCGTTATCGTCAATGAGATCTTCTTCCTCTTTTTGAAAGTCCTCTTCTTCTTCTTCCTCTTCCTCTTCCTCCTCGTCCTCTACAAGCTGGTCGTTGCTCTCCTTAAAGAAGTCATCATTGAGACTCATTGCGGTGCTTCTCCTTTGCGCTTGTTTCGCTCTAGCTCGCTGTTTCTGTATATGGCCCGCTTGTTTTTTGGTTTCCTCGAGGATCTTCAAATCTGACACTTTTGCTAAATAACCACCAAAACCAACACCACCAGTTAAAAAGGACACTATGGAGGATCAATTGGCTATCAAAACTGATCATTTGACTTACAAGTTCAGCAATAATAAAGTTGGGCTGGCTGACATCAACTTGGAGCTGCCCTGGGGCTCCAGAACACTGTTAGTTGGATCCAACGGTGCAGGTAAGTCGACGCTCCTCAAGCTGTTGGCTGGAAAGACTCTCAGTACTGTGGGAAATATCTCAATCGGTGGACACGATCCATTCAGAGGCGGTTCAGATGCATCCAGCATCACGACATATCTGGGAACTGAGTGGGCTTCAAATCCAATTGTCAGAAGAGACATTCCTATCACTATCCTTATCGACTCTATTGGTGGTACAGTCTACAAGGAGAGAAGAGATGAACTGATCGAGCTGTTGGATATTGATCTGACCTGGAGAATGCATTCTGTCAGTGATGGTGAGAGAAGAAGAGTCCAACTGGCAATGGGGCTTCTGAAGCCATGGAAAGTCCTGCTATTGGACGAAGTCACCGTCGATCTGGATGTCTTGGTCAGACAAAGGCTACTGTCCTTCCTCAAGAGGGAAACTGAGACTAGGCAGTGTTCTATTGTCTATGCTACGCACATTTTCGATGGGCTAGGTAAATGGCCTACGAACGTTGTCCATATTCAGAGTGGAAAGATCCTGAGAAACCTCAAATGCGGTGTTGACCTCGAGTTCGAATCTGAGTCTACAGGTTACGATGGCGACGATATCCAACAGCATCTGGATAAGGCAGTTGTTGACATCGTTGATGATGCAATTATCAAGATTAGGGCCATTCGAAGTCTGCACCCACTAGCTTTGGAGTGGTTGAGGGCGGACCTGTTGACAAGAGGTGCTAGAGAAGAAGGAGACCTCAATAGACCGAAGTGGGAGGATCTTCAGAAGCAGCTCGAGAGTTTCTATGACGGAGGTAGCAGAGTGACTGATTACTTCCAAGCTACTAGAAAATGAATGCTAATAACCGTGGCCTCAACAATGCCATAAACCTTTGATGACAATGACGATTATGATTTACACTCAAGTCCCGTTGGCTGAGTTAGTTGTGAGATCAACTGATGCGCTGCTCGTGTTATCATGAGAACGGTTTGGAGGCGAGGAGTACCCCTTCAACAGGGCCAGCTGACGATTATAATTATGTACTAGACAGTACATCTAAACGAAACAGAATATGACATGATAATAGTAGTTTCGGCCAGGTCTTCTATATAGTACTGCATAGTTGGTGAGAGACAGCTGATATATTCTGAGCCGTTAAAGTATCGTGTTATTTTTGCGTCAAAGAGTGTCGACAATAATTGTGTCCCGACTCGTATAAGAGAAGAATAGTACGATGAGATTGAGAGCGAGATAATCACTTAATTCGCAACACAAACGGACTACTCAAGGGGAATTAATTGGTACGCCAGTCAACCATCATTGTTCAGAAGCCAGTTGATCCAACTTCCCCCATTTAAATACGTCTCAACAAGATCCATCATCCAAATTGTACTGATGCCACTGCTTCGTTTAACACTCCGTCGTTCGTGGCCCAACCGCACAACAACGTTTGTTTTTTTCCTCGTTTAGCGAGAACGGAAAAGTATACAAACAGAGTTCCTCGCGGATTATTTAAACTTGTTGACACCCATTGAGAATTAGATCAGTCTGTTTCAGAGGCTGTCGATACTCACAAAAGGACTCGTCCCCACGCCGCCAGGACCTATCCATTCGCTAGTTTTCATCCTTCGCAGCAGACCAACATGGATTTAGTCCTTGAATTCGCCGACTCTTTCGGTCTGGATTACGTCTACTCAAAGCTCTTCCCGGCATCGCTGTCCTCGAACATCCCTTCATACTGGCAGGAGACCCTTACACTCGGAAATAGCTCCATAGTGGACTTCATTACCAATGATGCAAACAACAAGTTCATCCCTTCACCATCCATCTTTGAACTGAGACGTATTATCAGTCAGTACTCAGGATCATCCCATGTTTATGGAAAGATTCCAATCTTCTTTGGTACCAACATTTACACCAATGCATCCCTGCTCCCAAGATCTAACATACTGAGACAGATCATCTCCCTTTTCGGAATCATGACGATATTCGGCTGGTTGCTGTACCTGGGTGCTGCTTCCTTCTCATACTTCTTCATCTTCGATAAGGCCATTTTCAACCATCCTAGATATCTTAAGAACCAAATGTCGCTGGAGATCCATCAGGCAATGACTTCCATCCCAATCATGGTCATTTTAACTATCCCGTGGTTTCTGCTTGAGTTGCAAGGATACTCCAACTTGTACTGGGACGTTGAATCCGTGAAAGGCGGTTGGTGGTCGATTGTGCTACAGTTTCCAGCATTCATCATGTTCACTGATTTCGGTATCTATCTGATCCATAGATGGTTGCACTGGCCTTCTGTTTACAAGGCCCTTCACAAGCCACACCACAAATGGTTAGTCACTACTCCTTATGCTTCTCACGCGTTCCACCCGGTTGATGGTTACGCACAGTCTCTACCATACCACTTCTATCCATTCCTGTTCCCTCTACACAAACTGAGTTACCTGATTCTGTTCGCCTTTGTCAACTTCTGGACTGTCATGATCCATGATGGTGAGTACATGGCCAATGACCCATACATCAACGGTGCTGCCTGCCACACAGTGCACCACTTGTACTTCAACTACAACTATGGACAATTCACTACACTGTGGGATAGAATCGGTAAGAGTTACAGAGAGCCAGACCGCGAGCTCTTCGACAAGAGCAAAAAGAAGTCCCTGACGACTTGGGAACTGCAAATCAAGAAAATGGAGGCCATCAAGAATGTTGTTGAGGGAGAATCTGACGACAGAGTTTACGGAACTGAAGAGAAGCTCATGGGAAAGTCCAAATGATAAGCCTACGACCTAACAACTTTACGATGACGACACTATATACATATATATATACAAACACAATTAAACTAAACTAATCCTTGAGAGGCCAGAGCTGTACTTGTCGATATTTGATCTTAATTATGCTGTCTAGCACCATCGCGAGCGCTGCTCTTTAATATTTTATGCGCGTTTTTTCGTAGTTTGTGTTGAGGTTTGAGAAATCTGATTGTTCATTCACACACAAAAGGCACGTTTAACCGCTGAACCAACGCCTCGTCCACCCAACTGCCCAGTACGAGCACCCTTTCAGAAGCGATACAGCGTCCATGTGGAGATAATGACTGCAAAACCACGAGTTCTAACGAGTTCGTTTACGATACCCGCCATCCTTTTCCTTCAACAACAAGACCGCCATCCATTGAACTAGATATGCTAACAAGTCCACCCAGTTGGTGATACTGCTGGAATATACCTCGTCGCGTACCAGATTTCTCAACTCAGTGACAAAATTGACCTATACAGCTGCTCCTTGCATCTCGCTACCGATAACCGCTGGAACACAGGCTCCACCGCCAGATTGAACCAGTTCGTCATACAAGAACCAGTCTTCAGGACCGTCGACGATATTGGTATCCACTTCGCTCCCAATAAGCAGTTTGATCTTGTGTTTTTCTCTTCGAGAAGTTTGCCTCATATGCGAAAGTGTTTGGAGTCGTTGAAACCGTTCATTGATTCGAGTACCGTTATTATTGTTGATGCAGGTCTAGGTCTAGCGCTTGAAAGCGTCGTCCACGACTGCCTGTCCGAATGCACCGTCTTGTGCTTTTTTGCTGATACAGACATCAAAGCAATTGAGCCCGGTGTCTTCCATTGCACAAGAGAAACATTTGACGTCTTCTTTGGCTATAGTGGATTATGGAATGTTGATTTGAACGATGTGAACGTGACAAAATACAATCAAATTGCATACAAGTATATCGCCGAAGAACACACATTATTGAATGAACTATGTCGCTCTGTTAAGAAACAAGATGGGCTTGTGAAGTTCGATAAAGATATCTCGAAAAAGAGTTTGGTTCATCATATCTGGTTGAATCTCGTATTAATGATTGCAGGTGAGATCCTTCCCTTAGTCTTTGACCAGCTCGATCTCATAGAACTTTTGAGTGACTTTACTGTGAGACCTATCTTCAAAGATGCAGTGACGGAGCTTATTTTTATCGCCTTCAATCTTGGGATAGGTGATTTCAGTGATCATATGATGACAGCACTTGGGGAAACAACCATAGAGGCCGTGGTACAAGAGATTATGAGAAGATATCCCCAGAACATTGACCCACGACAGACAGTTCCCCCTTTCATACACTCATCAAAATTGCAGTATGACTTCATAAGGAGTGATCAAAATTACTGCTTCTTGATCGTATTCCATGTGCTCTTGGTGGCAGACGCTCTGGGAATAGCAAATCCAACATTGACGTTCTTGTACGGTATGCTTCTGAAAGTTTCAAGTATAAAAGAAGTGCCCATCTGGTTGTCAGGAGAAAGGCGGTTGGTATTGTCAAAGGCTCGCGAAGCAGTCCCTGGGAGTGAGACATCTCCCGCATTGCAAGATCAAAAGGCTGATGACGGTAAACTTCAAACTGGCGACGAGGTGATGGTTGACCAGAGCCTAGCTGCGCTCTATATTGACGCAGATATGTTCATGGATGCGCAGGAGCTTCCTATGACTGATGACGAGAACATGGGGACATTGAACACCGATGTACCAATGCAAGATGTTGGCAGTGCTATCCAACCACAGAATCAGTCCGAAGAAACACCAACCAGCCCTGAAAGCCCAACAGTTGTACAAAACAGTCAACATGAAATGCATGAGCGGAAGTTCTTGGAGTTAGATTTCAACCTGAGATGCTTCGAGGAAGAGGACAGTTCGTCCAGCTCACAGACTGAGGATGGGATTGATTCCATTGGTAACAAAGTCGCATTGAGGGATTTCGAGCTTCCTGCTAATGAAAGACCTGCATCGAAACATAGAAATCGTCAAAAGTACAGCAGACCATTCAACAGACCAACTTCACCAGCGGCCCATGCACAAAGAAAGAGAAATCATAAGTCAGTAAAGCAGAAATTTCAGCCACTAAGTCTTCAAAAGGCTGATTACTTGAATTACAAGGACTATGGAATGAGACATACAAATGTCTTTGACTCGATAGGTGGGCAGCACGAGGAACGCAACAGAGATAGGTATGGTGATGTGGCGTCTTCTTCAAAATCTTCGAATCCTCACGGATGACATTCACAAACCTAGTTACTAGTTATCTACGACAACTACAATGTCAATACCAAAATCGCGCGTAAAAGTGTATATCTATCATCGATCTTCAGCCAGCGAAAACCGAGTCTATATTATAAGGCCAAAGTAAGCCATTCCCAATTGCTGTTCCCAGCACCTTCTTCCTCCTTTGGGTTCTTTAAACTGGCCTGTTGAGAGTAGTCTAACCCAGTTGAGCCGAACTGAAAAGTTGAATTATTAGCGTTGTAGACATTGTTCTGCTTATTATCGAAACCGAACCCCATTCCGGATAACTTCAACTCGCTGTCAGCAATAGAAACGTCAGCCTCTCCATTAACGGTCTCTCTCTTCACCTCTGGATCCTTCTTCTTCTGTGCACCCTTTGCAGTGGTTTCGGATTTAGAGCTCTTTGATTGTCTTGCCGTAGGTCTATTAGGAGACGATACACTGGATGGGGTCGAGCTTGCGGCTTTCGAGTTGGAGCTGGAGCCACGCTGTCTCTTCTTAATGACATCAGTCTTCAATGATAGCGGACGAACAACGCCATGAAGCTTGAGGAAGAGGCCACATGCGTTGCAGAGTGGCTGGCCCTCTGGGTTCCTTCTCCAAAGAGGTGTTGTCTGTGTGTTACAATTGGAGCACCTGATAGGTCCATTGGATGTGGAGTCCTTACCGTTGAGCTGAGTTGTTGAAGAGTTTCTTTTGGCCTTTGTGAGCTTGGACGTTGTTGGTTTTCTCTTTGTGGATGCTGTGGAGGAAGAAGTAGTGTTGGCGGCAGTTGTGGATGGCGTCGTTGTCTTTTTGGAGTTGAAGGAGGTTGATAACTGCGAAGCATCGCTTTTATTAGTGTCGTCGCCATTCTCAAACCCGTTGGTAGGCGTCTTCTGGTTCTGATCAATGGCAGTATGGAAAGAAGTGAAGGAGTTCCCCGTACTCGTCATGTTTCTCATCTGGTTGGCATAGCTGAGGTTTCGAGGGTTGACATCATTGCCGAAATAGCTGTCAAAGAAAGTGGTATTGTCTCCAACATTCGGCGTCTGAGCAGTGGAAGAGCCCGGAGAGCCAAGCAAGGGCTGGTTGAGTCCCTGTTGGAAGAACCCAGAGTTGTCACTGAAACTGTGAGAGGCACCATGTTTGGAGAAGCTCGAAGGAGGGTCGAAAGACGAGCTCACAGCGTCTAGAGGGTCCAAAAAAGTCCCCATCTCCTGCACGGGGGAATCCAGATAGCTTGACTGGAAGCTTGTGCTGTTGAACCCGCCATTTAGGTGTGAATGTGAGTGTGATTGTGAGTTTTGCGGGATGGTGATTGGAATCTCTTGACTTCTCGATAGATTGTTGAAGTCATGTGAGTGCGTGTGTGTGTGGCCCTTGTGAGAGTTATGCACCATCTCGTCCTGTCCAATCTTCTTTATGTGTGCGACATAGTCAAAGTCATCAGAAGTTGGGTCGTTGTTGACATTGTCGACAAGGGTAGATTGGGAGAAGTACTTGGTGAGGTTTGAAGTCTTTGGAGTGGGCTTTGTTGCTGAGAAGCTGCTTGTGCCTGTGAAGGCACCAGGGCTAAGGTCGCTGAAGTTGAGGTACTCGTCGCTGGTGTTGAACTTGTCATCGAAAGCCATCACGCCCTCCATCATTATATCTGTGTTAAGTGTAGAGGTGTTGGTTCCCTGAGTAGACGCTGTGAGCCCCGTAGAGTACGGTTGTTTCGTCTTCATCTGTTTGAGCATCTTGAGACTCATCATTCGCCACGTCAGGTTCTGCATGCGGTCCTTGTATGGGAGTGAGGCTTTGGCCTTGGAGTACATGCGCCAGAGCGCCTCGTTGGAGGAGTCATCAAAGTCCTTCGATACACTGGACATTTTGTGTTTCGGTTCGAATGCAAAGAGACTGTCTCCTTTGATGTCAATGTGATCTGTCTTGATCCTTTCTCCCTTGAAAGGCCCTTGGTGAAGTGCATCTCCGGTTTTATTAATATGACTGGAGCTGCTCAGTGCGCTTTCTCAAAATATGCGCTCCTGATTGGTCCGATAAAAGTGGGCGTGGCCTTACCGTGTTTTTGACGGTTTCTTATCAGTACTTCAGGTCCCAAAAGGGAACAATAGTAGTTTCAGTTTCATGGACGGAAAGCTGAAAAGTACAGTGGCTTTGAGGGAAGATGGACCGATTAGAGTGCTCTCTTGATGGAGGCCAATTGCTGGTCGCAGAGGTTACGAAAGTATTAGTGGTGATTATCCAGTTGTCTGTAGCTCATAATAGCCTAACAGAGTCACTAGACTCGGTCAATTTGACGTGGCTGCTTTTCCAGATGAAAAGCTGATAACGCCCGGCCCCGGATTAACTTCTTCCAGAGACTAGACTCTAGAGCCAGGTCAAACTCCGCTCAACGTTGCTCAACGCTCAACGTTTGCTGCAGCGAAAAATAACGGTTCCGCCATGACGAGGTTGATGACTTTGACAGCTCTTGATGACTTGTTGATCCGTACTCTGGACTATCTTCCACTGATTTGAGAACTCATCGACCTATTCGACCGAGTCTTAGAACAGGTCAAGAACCCCACCATCTACCTGTATGGATCTGTTTATGAGAGTCTCAACCCTCAGCCTCTTGGTGAAGCTTTGGCCTGCCTAGAAACATCCACAAATCTCCTGAAGCTTTTGACAGATGACTGAAGTTCTGTGTCTTCGTCACTTTGATTGATTTGGGCTCTATCAATCCGGGGTTGTAACGTATTTGTTTCGAGCTTGCTCCGATATTAATACCTAGCAGGGTCTTAATTGTTGGTCATGATACCCTCCCAAGATCATTTTGTCAACCTCTATAGCACCTCTTGTCTTAGTACAGTGGTCTTCTGATATTTAACTCAGTATGGTGCATTCTTCAACAGAGTTATACACAGACTAGGTTCAACCCTTCCTTTTTCGGTTAGCCTTGTTGTGGTTCTCCTTCTGGTATGATTACTGGACTCTTCTTTGTACTAACTAGGTAGAAATAGCACTCACATATAGACTATCGTGTTGCAACAAAACCTCTCAACTGAATGCAAGATGAACTCACTTTTGATCACTGTAAGCGTTTAGAGCAAGTTAATGCATCAGAAACTTGTACTAGAGTAAATAGAACATGTACGCATATTATTGGATGAAGAAACAAGCGGAAGAAACTTTCAAGATTGGGAAAGCTTCTCCTTTCAAAGTTTCTGGGGATGTTGTTTGTTCACTTATCAACTAAAGTCCAAGCCGCATAACCAAACCATGTTTCGAACTTGCCTAAAGATAAGCAAAAATAATCTACAGCCGAGACCATACAACGAGTAGCCTTCAACACGGCCTCATTAGCAATAGCGCAAGGTGTCATTGCACTTTGATCGATAAGAGCTTTCTTTTCCAGGTAAATCGGTGTCTGTTGGCACTTCCACAACCTGAACTCTTGTTTTCGGCGCAGTTGAACTCGAAAAGCACTGTCTAAAAAGAAGCTACGTGGACCAATGGAATCTCGGTGCCCATCTATGTTGAGTGCCTCGAATTCTCGGGGATCTAGAGCTCTCCTTCAGTGAGTAAAGTCAAATGATTCAGTTCGATATTTAAACACCCAGCCTGAACGATGAACAGAAATGTTGGAAGCCCTTGGAGGGTATGTACAATGTTTAAGATTGGATAAAGTTCATTAAATATCTCTTCATTTGATTACCAGTCTTGTTATTGTGGAGTTGTTGAGGTTTAAAGTGTAGACTTCTCAGTATCGTGCTAAGCACGAACCCAAATGGTCAACTGCAGCTCTATAAGAACATCTAAGCTACAATAACAGGTGCCATTGGAATAAATTCCTTATATTAATCTATCTGAGTCTTCTTTGGTGAATTCAGGCTTTCTATTAACCTCTTTATCGCCCACTACCCTATATAGTACCAACTTGCATGAATCTTAGTGCTGTCAATCACAACCCAGTCAAAACAAAGACACAAGGATCCTCAAATCGACCACTCAAAGGATAAATAGCGCTCTTTAATAGAGTAGAGTATAGATTAGAGCTCATGGCTGGTCTGCTGATCGTGCCAGCCCGCCGCCGCGGCGCCGCATTTCTATCCAGTTTCATCACCATTTAAAATTGAATAAATAAAAGTAGACATCACCATTTTGGGAAATACATATCCGACGGAATCCGACGGGAAAAAGGGGTGTAAAGCCAACCTTTTGGTACTATGTGACCGAGTTCGGTTTCTGTCTGATGGCCTAGAGCTAATTTATGTGTTGGCGGATTTTGATTTCAGTATGGGGTTGTTAAGTTAAGATTTTTCGTTTTTCCGCTCTTTCGCGTCACACAAGGCAGATAGACCCGTCAAAATTGGCGTATTTAAGGGCCTAATATCTTGCTAGATAGACTTTCGGATCAGGCGAAAGCTACAAGAACACTAGACCCATAATATATCTCGAGGGTCATATACGTTTGAAGGATTTGTGTGAGTCAGTTATGGGATTTTTGTTGCTAAAGTGCGAATGTCCTTAGTATCAACCAATAGTCTGGATAACACGAAACTTCCCAAGGCTATTAATGATAATGATATGCAGGTAATTATGAATCCCAAGCTTGATCCTGAAGGGGATGAATAAAAGATTGCAACCAAAACAAGCCCGTGTGAATGGAACAACTTCTACAACAACTTGAAAGTCTTCCAGTACCTGGAAAGAGTCCTGGATCTAGGAAGAACACTTCAGTGCTGCTGATGGCATCGTCTATTGTCAGCTAATGAAGAGGGTTAAGAATCATGTTAAATCAAGAGCGAGAGAGAAGGAGAAGAAATCTGTTCAGTGTACAGAGTTTGAAGATGGGTTGTTAAACAAGATTCGGTTGTATCACTCTGATTAACCTGGGACGTTGAAGAAGAGCAGGCTCTTCAGATTTGATTCTTCCTCAGACTTTTGTATATATCTTTCTCCCCAATCAAGACTGATTTGAGATATTTTGAACGTAGTAGACATCGTTACCTTTGTATTTGCCCTGTAGTAACTTTCGAATTGATTGTTGAAAGAGCTGGCCTTCTTGAGGTCTCTCTTGAATCTGCTCAATTCCTTTTCACACAGGGACTTGTGGTTGTCTGACAATACACGCATTGGAAAGCCATGGTTTCGAAGCAATTGTTAATACTGGTTGAGATACAAGTTCGAAAACAAAACATCTATCTCAAAATCAGGGTAAATGAGTACGCAAAACTCTCAACGAATCAATAAAAGACATTAAATCACTGCTAATTTGACTGCAGCAAGTTTCAAAAGGTTTAGACATCTTCCCATTTAGTTGCGACGTGTTTAATGTGAGTAATTACCGTCTTTGATTTGGACATAGAGGCTGGGATTTTTCGGTAGTGTACAGATCAAAAACTTTTGGTCGACTTTGATGCTTCTTAAGACAGTAACCCCCATTTGGAAGCACTGTACTGATGTTGTATGAAGGTATCTGTCATATGTTACAGCAGTGAACCAGAGGAACGCCTACTTGGAGGTCTTGGTCATTGCACCAACCTCTTTTTACGCCTTTTTTCAGAATGTCAAGGCTGCTGGAATCATAAATTTACATTGTGCTGCTGTCCTCCCTGATTCAATCTGGTGGCTCTGTTTCTTCGAACTTGGCAAAAGAAGGAATGCTGCTGGCTTTGAGGACGAGGTCATCAAGCTGCCACTTTCAGAAAAGATATACCAATCATTGGACCAGAACTTTTTTGAACTTGAAGAAGCTGGCGAGAGATCTACACATCTATGAAGGACCGAAGTAAGGCATATTGTCCTTGGTTTCTTGCAGCCCACATATTTCCACAGGATTCAGAGTTTAGGACACTCTTGCTACACTGAGTGCTGAGCTGGAAAAACGCAGGCCGTGTACTGTTACCACCGATCAGTGAATGCAAACGGTAATGACTTCGAGATTGTGATGGAGAGACCAGTGCTTTACAGAGAGACGAATCAGCTGGGCAGAGCATCAGAGAGTTTTAGCAGGATACTCAAATCATTCCCGACAAAGGGGGCTGTCCTGAGAGAATTGGCGCTGATATACAACCAGCTCAACAGAACCAATGATGCCATCGCAATGTATCTCAAGGTGTTTGAAAAGAATGTTGATTACAGAAAGAGAAAACAGCCGGTGACTCAAAGAAGCTGAAAAGGGAGTTCCCGGTATTTGATTGGTCGTCACTGAATATCCTTGCTGAACTGTTTGTGAACCAACAGAACTATGCTTCGACCATTCGCACCATCAAGCATATTGCAAGATGGATACAGGAGAGAGAAAATGAAGAGTTCTGGGAAGACTCGTTGGATGATTCTGAGCTCGACGAAAGACGTTATGCAAACCCAAAGTTTGAGTCTTTACCAGATATTTATAAGACCAAGACACACAAGTTGCCAATTGATATCAGAGTAAAGCTTGGATCGCTGAGGCTCTGCCTGAACAATACAGAGGAGGCACTTATTCATTATGGATTTCTGCTAAATGATGACATTGCCGATACGACTGACCTTTATTACGAAGCTGCTGTGAGGCTAGAGGACACTCAAATGTTGGGCGAAGCCATTAAGTTCTTCTGCCCTCTGAGCAAGCTCGAGGAACTCCATAATTCTGCTGTCTTCAGCTCACTTGGAAAGTGCTATACTGGGGTTGGGAACTATGCAAGAACCAAAGAGAGTTACAACAAAGCATTGGAGTTTGACCCAGAAAACTTGGATATTCAGTTGGCATTGGTAGAAGTGTTGTATTACTTGGAGGAGGTCGATGAATCACAAGCATTGCTGCTACACATCACACAAGTAAGAAAACAGACTGTTTCTCTAGAGGGAGATGACACCGAAGAGGCTCAAGAGAAGGACGACGTGGTTATGGAGGGGTCTGATGACCAGGCTTTGATACAGAACAACATTGTGAAGCCTTTGAAACGTGGTGCAAAGATGTCAGAAGCAGAGAAGGAAGCAAGGGAGAACAGAATTGAACAAAATGTTCTTGAGAAGTACAACAGACTCAAAAGACAACACCTGGGGCTGGAAAGCGGCGACCCAATTGCTGCAGGTGCTTGGATCCAATTGGCATCCGATCTTATTAAGATATTTTCTAACGTTAAGAATTTTTTCCCTAAGGATCGTTCCACAGCATTCAAGGGTATCATCACCAGATCTAAGGCCCAAAACATGGATATCGATTCGAAGATCCAAAGAATTTCTGATATCTATGAAGGGTTCACCTAATCTCAGACCGTGTTCCAGGTTTCCTCGACTACAGAGTACCAGGATTTGTCGTATGATGAGTGGCTCCAGCTTTTCATGGAGTACTCTCTTGCTATTGCTCGCTTTGAGGATCCTAGTGATGCTAATAGCACCATTGACAACGCCAAAGACGTTATTGTCTTCTACCAAGACAGAGATCGTGAGAGAATAATGAAATTAGTGAAGCTTTCCATTGCGATAAGGACAAAAGACCAAAGGGACATCTTACAGTCATTGAGAGTAGTACTCAATAGTTTCCAGTTCAACAAGAAACTCTTGAAGTGTTATTCATGCTTGTGCAGCCATCTGGAAAACAGGCAACAGAGAACTTTATCTCCATCAACCACCAGAAGTACTTCTTGAGACAGATAAAGGGATATGATGCTATCAGATTAGGAAAGCAGATTCCTGGAATGGCCACCATTGTGAACAAAGACTTCGATCCAAAGGGAAAGGACAGTGTCTATCTGATGTACATATATGCCTGTTTGTTGTTTGCCAACAGAAGTTAT